>JAGGAT010000219.1:0-51247 GCA_017657195.1 Termitomyces sp. T70a | reverse complement strand
AAATGATGTTGTTGATAAAATTGGTGGCCTGAACAGCTGTATCAAGTCTCCCAGTTGAGATTTGTCAAACAATGGCCTGTTTATCACATGGAGTAAGCTTAGCTGGATGGCCTCCAGGATGGTTTTTCTTGTCCACCTCCAACTCTCTACTGATCCTCTCAATAGTAGACTTCCTTAGACCAGTTTTAGCCTCAATCTGATGCAAAGAATACCCTTGAGCAAGGAGAGAAGCAACAGTAGAGCATTGTGCAGGAGAAGTAGCTTTCATGATGGTGATTGAAGGTCAAGATGTGGTTCAACTAACTTGAACCACTCCCAAATATACCCAAACATGGTCACATGACTCTGTTAATATTCCCACATGCAACTTACTCTTTATTTCTGACTAAAATAGGGATAAATCTGCAAAGTTGAAGATGCTCAAAAAACTATCTCAATGAGTAGATGCTCAAAAACTATCTCAATGAGTAAATATTTTAAAATGGCCATTACTCCATCAATTGTGATTTGAATTACATAAGCTAAGATGCAATTTGTAGCTGCAATGTCATAGTATTTTACATGATTTTACCAAAATTTTAGATACTTCTAATCCTTCATGCCAATGTCATCTTTCAAAAAGTATAAAACATTGGGACAGTTTTTTGAGCTACTGTAGCTCCACTGTACCTTAGTCTTGATATTACATTAACTTTGATTGCATTCTTCATTCATGCTTGTTATTCCTGTCTCTCTTGTACTTGCTCTCAGTCTAATCTTGTTCAGCATGCACTCCATGCTCCACATCTACTCCAGTCTCATCAAGGAATCCCTTCCTTGATTCGACCCTCACTCTAAGTCAATTTTACCAGCCCTGGAGCAGTCACCAATCCTTGGAACTTGTTTGTTTCACCATCTTGTGCCCTGGATAACATCCCAGAGCACTTGATGCCTCAGTACATGTAGTTCAGCACTCAAGTCCACCTCATAAGAGTGTTGCTTCTTGGAAAAAGCCTCCAAGTCAGCAGAACCTGACAATATATTAATAATATCACAATAACTACTCACCTGGCAGAGAGAGATATGAAGAAACCAAGTTTAAGAATTTCCTATTCCAGGACTGATGCTTTTGGGGCCTCAAAAATATGAAAAACAACTGTACAGGACAACAAAGAATTGTAGCCCTAACCTAAATAGTAAAACTCCAAAATTGGCATAAATAAGAGATTCTACAAGCAAGGCAGAAAAACTCTGGACTTTAAGAATCAGAAAAGAAAACTCTGGTCTATGTAAGCTGCCTAATGGGCAGTATTGAAAAGGCCACACTTGTCTGAAGGATAACTAGAGAACCAGAGCATCTCAGAGGCTGAAAGTAGTACTAATAGATAGAGTTGGAAAGATAGGAGCAGTAAAGTGAGAAAATGAAGAAAAAAATAAGAAAATGAATGAAGTAAGAAGGAAGAAATAAAGAGACCCCTGACAGTCAGTAGTCTACAGAACCACCCAAAAAAAATACTTTGGAAATTAAAAATTGATTGACTCAGACACCAACTATCAGTACAGACACTGCTGGCACTGAAAGGTGCTTCCATTGGAAAAAGTGTAAAAGAAACCTGTTATACCATTTTGTTCAAAGCGCCTTTTTCCAATGGAAATACCTTCCAGTGTGAGAAATCAATAACCTATTGCACTGTAAAGTTGGTAAAGTCCATAGCTCATATACAGGAACTTCATGTTTTTCTACAGTGGTGGTTTTCTTCAATGCACGTAGATTGCAATACAAAAGGACCATAACTACAGATTAATGTCTTCCCGAGAGTCCAACCTCATCCTCGATCTTCCATCTGCCAACTTCCCGCATTGCCTCTGCACCCCCATCTTCCAACTCCGGGGCAGAGAGAAGCGTACTCACCATCTTCCAAGGATCTTTCCCGCCCCCAAACCGCAGGACCTCACGTTTGTACTTCTCTCCCGTCTCTCGATTGAGCGGATTTCCCGAGAAGACGTTCTGCCATACCCGCGAAGCGATGGCACGGTCAAAGAGATACGAATAATACGTCGCACCATATCCGTAGAGATGTCCAAACTGGGTCTGGAAAGATGTTCCAGGAACGTGAGGAATGAGCCCGCGCGTGTTGTGCAAGTTCGCAAGCTCGGCGGTTGAGTCAAAGTCCCGTGACTGTACGACGGGAGAATGGTAGATTTGGTCTATGGTGGAGAAGAGAATTTGGGCATATGTGTCGATAGAATTGCATGGATCAGCGTGGTGGTTGCCAATCTGACGCACGGCAGTGGTTCCCTCGACATCGAAGAGAGATAAAACGATTGATGAGTTGAGGAAGTGTTCCATCAATATTGAGGGCAATTCAACAAAGTCTGTTGGACAACGGGTGCCAGAAACATTCTGATATTCTGTGCGTCCGATCATTGCTTCAGACCGAAATGAGAAGGGTAATTTCTAGCTTTGATAATTAAGTGAACTCACAATGCATTGCATGGCCCATTTCGTGGAATAACGTCGTGACATCTTGCCACTCCAACACCGTAGGACCCCGCGTAACTGACGGTCGCGCGAACTCGCAGAGGAGAGCCACTAAAGGTAGTTGATACACTCCGTCTTGACCAGGCAACCGATGGCGTTGGACAGCTTCGAAATGCTGCGACTCAAGTATACGGAGCTCCTGCCCCACCAAACTCCCGTCGCCAGCTTCGTCATCATCATCGGTTCTCCGTGAGCAGCGAACAGTGTAGTGAGCCGCACCAGCCGGCTTCCCTCTTCGTGCAAACAGGTCAGCATATATCCACCCGACGACGCCCTTTTCCTCGTCAACGACTTCTAGTTTGCGAACATCAGGATGCCACAACTCTCCTGACATGGCATCAGCGGGTCGTAATGAAATACCATACAAGTGTCGAAATAGTCGAGATAGTCCCATAAATACAGTGCCAACCGTTAGAGGTGGAAGTGGTATTGGGGGCGCAGGTGCCTCCGGAGGACAGTAGAAATCACGGTCCCATGCTTGTATAGTAGGAAGTGTGGAAGTCCCTTGGTGTGCTTGTTTTCGCGCCTGCAAAGCCTGAAGAGCTTTCTGAGCGAATGGTCTGGTATGGTTCATTAAGGCATCGAGGAAATAAAGTACATTAGCTAAGAAGGTGCTTTGAGTGTATCGAAAATCGGATAAACAGCAGACATACCTGGCGTCTTGGCCATTGTGTCACTTAAAGTCATGGCCGCATAACTTTCCCTCCCAACGAGATTTGCTAATTCACCACGGGTTCGTAACAGCGTCTCTAATAATTGTATCTGTTCTGGAGTGCTTGAATTTGCCGCGATATATAGCCGCCGCCGTGGCTCTTCTGCAGGTGCAGAGCACATAATCATCTGTGCTTGTAGAGAGCCTGGATATACAAGGAGATCACGCTTAGTGAATTGAGCTTGGAGCTTCAATCTAACGCCCATTCCATTGTCCTTAAGTCCCGAGAGTTCAGAGGGTTTTATGGCAGTCGGTGGACGGGCTGAATTGGCTTGAGTCAGGAACTTTCGACCAAGGGTCAGTATGTCTGATGACAGTGATACAAACTTATTTCGTTGGTCGGAGGGGAGGTCTATAGCCGACTTTTCAAAGTCAAGCCAGAATACCAGCGCAGTTTTGTAGGCCTCAGGACTCAACGTTGATACGATAGAGGGATCTGTCATAACAGCTTTCAGTACCTATGCATAGGTATGTGAATGATGCAGAGTGGACAAACAGGGTACACATACCTCGTACAGCCCGACATGAGTATTGAGAACGTTTATGAATTCACAGAGAGTTTCATAAGCGTGGTCTGCTGCTCTGACCCACATAGGGTCTGGATGGGCGTATCGAATGGTCTCTGATAAATCTGTGACTCCGCATAGCATATTACTGAGCCTATCGAGGTTTTTCACAACCTTGAGGAGCTCGTCTCGAGATTCCCGAGCGCGAAGGATGCGGTCTGTTAGAAATTGAGCGCGAACCAAAGTCGCATCAGCCAGAGATACAAGTGCATCTGGATGGGTGAGTGATGGGTAGCCAAATAACCCTGTCGTGGAGAAAGGAGAGCATTTGAAAGTCGGGCTTGGACGGTCGAAGAGGGAAACGAGGGCAACGTCGTCTGGGGACGCAGGGATGGTTGGAAACTTGGACTGAGTGGTAAGGGAACGAAAGGGTGTCGAATGCTGGGAGGGACAGCAACGGGAAAGTCTGCGGGCGGAAGATGCTGTCCTTAGGAGCATGGAAAATACAAAACGATCACTGTCTAGAACTTTGACAAGCTTGACGTTAAACCGAGCGTCCTGATTGGCTGACGCGGATCCGCCGACAAGTTTCCTATGTGCAACTAAGTAATCATGATACAAACTACAGTAGTCTCTGGCCGTGTTGTAGTATTGATGATGCGTAAATGGATATGAGATATAGAGACAAAGAAATGGATCGAATCCAGTAGCAGGAGACTATGAGTTCAGTGGTGATAAACTGCCTTCCAGACTCTTTTCCAAGTCCATTTTCATGCCATTCTCAGGCGGAGGTGGCGAGGAAGCAGGCAGATGTGGATCATCACCTTTGAAGCTGCCGTGACCATTGAATTTGGACCTTGCTGCACCATCGCTCGGCTCGGCAGTAGGTTGCGTTGAATTAGGTATTGGCTCAACAGCATACACCCAAAACTTGGACTTCTTTTTCCCTGCTATTTGCTCCAGTGCAATTTCAGTTGGCTTCAATGCAGCTGCACCAGAACTCTTAAGCTTGATGCCATTCTGAGCCACGCTACCTGTCGAAGCAGACGCTGCTTCGGCAGAGTTCGTACTCATAGTACTGTCTTCCGTACGGGCTCGTTTTGTGCGACTCGTATCCAAGTTGGTTTCTGAAGCTAGCCGAGAAGACCGCCGTTCTCCGCGCCAGTGGCTCCATGACTCAGCTGATGATTCGCGCTTGCCATTACCATTCAGCTTCGCGGCGGCCGTCCGTGTCGAACGTCGCCGTTCACCCGAGAAAGCCTCATTGCGGCGTCTGTGTGACCCGTTCTGCACATCACGGAAATTAAGGAAGTCGTCCTCATCAAATGCCTCATCATGCACATCCTCCTCTTGGTATGTGTACTCATCGGCATCCTCCTGAGTTTCATAATTAGTCAATCAGTTTTGTGAATGAGAACAAAGGTTTCTGTAACTCTTACCTCGCTATCATAAGTATCAGCATACACATAATCTGGCCGCTGTGCTTGCCGACGGGTCCGTGTCTCGCGGACCTCCGCTGCTTGTGCCAACAATAGTTTGCGCTGTTCACGTATTTCACGTTGTTCAATCCTTCTTCGCACTTTAGCCACACGCTAGCAGTCGATCAGCTCTTGGAAGTGAGGAGCGCAAGGGAAAGAATGGAGCGGCGAAATTCGATTTCCCAATATATATGATAAACACTTACCACTAGTTCCTCGTCAATGGCCTCAATTCGGTTTTCGAGCGTGGCAACGAGCTGAATATGAGCTGCATCAAATCGCGATCGCCTTTCGCCTTTCTTAAGTTCTGGAGGTTTCAGTGCCTTCAAATTCTCTATCAGAGCTACATATTCATCTCGTGTGGTTGAGACCGCAGTAAATGTTGAGGTGACTTTCCAGGGATTTGTCGAGGTAAAAACGCGTGGTGAATCTGTCGTAGGCCGCAAAAAAGTCGTCAGGAATCAAAAACTAAACGGCAATGACCGATACAATAGGTTTTGAAAGGCGAGAATCAGGGATCCCCGTAAATATGAGCAAATAGGGAATGAGGGGGATAGAGCTGTAAATGAACGTGCACGGACCATCTACCACCCAGTAACGCGTGCGTTTTGAATCCTGACCGATAGGAACCAGCTGGAGCTTTGCTTGACTTTTCGGGTCAGAAGGATCTGGTGGTATAGTTGTGGCATCCTTTTTCTTGTGTTTGCTTTGCGACACGCCCCACGCGCGATCGATTGTATTCTTTATGTCTGCATTATGGCAGAGCTGCAGCTCAACGAGTTGGCGAAGAATTTTGAGCTAGAAAAGGCCAAATGTCATATTTATATATGGGTGGTCCCGAGTCCATCAACACGTACCTTAAAGTCCCAGCTCGCGGTAAAGAAACCACCCTCAAGACTTTCAAAAGGGTCCAAATTCCTTTGGAAATCATCGTTCCAGAATATAGTCCGCTCAGATGACTTGAAGTACTCCGCAAGGACAGAAGCTACAGTAGTCGCTATTTGGTCTGTGCTGGCGCCATGCAGCGCTGTTTCAGTTTTCTGTAGAGACAGATTAGTGTAAATGTACAGTGCCTCACCTCAAATTACGCGTTTGGGGCTTAAGATTGAGGATGAAGTGTTGAAGGACTTGGCTAAGTATCTCATTAGGCTCTTGTATGAGGATCGCCTCCTCTAGACTAGACGTAGTACAACCCGATGGAATAGACACGTCAGCGGGCGAGCCGTCAATTACACGAAAAGGCGCACTCCATCGGTGATTCGAGGCCATCGAGTTTGTCGCGGATGTTCGTGAACTTGCAGATGAAAGAATAGACAAACAACGTTTCCCAGCGTCCAGAGGGATGTATTGCGTCCGACGGTGGACATATGTGGCTTCTTGGTACAACAGATGTGCTTGTCGCCATTCGCGCGACAAGTTTGTAAGGAAAACGATGAGGTTGGCACCAAGTGAAGGAATTGCCACAATCGAATTTTCAAGTCGAACAAATATTATTACTACAATACATAAGCTTTACTCCGACAGACCGTGTCCAACATTGATAAGACCTGTTATAGACCTTGCTTATTGTTAACATCAGTTTAAAATCGAGGGCACAACGTCTTAATGCCGGTAGAGATTGAGAAACAAAAATTCTTGACACTAGTGTACCCGGACATGGAAAAACTTTCCAGGTGTTATCCTGGGCCAACCTATTTTTGTAATGCATGAGCTAGTGTGTGAACATCGCAAAACGCATTCAAATACCTTGGGAATGTCATGGTGCTCGCTGAGGGACTCAAGATGTTTATTGAAATCGCTGACGCGCTCCTTATGTGTCTTGCTGGCCATTTTGGCAACGCGTTCTGCAAGCTACAGATTCAGGATTGGACGTATCAGCATATCAGACTGTCCGGTGAGACATAAACGTACCCTGCGCTTCTGCACCTCTTCGAAACGTTTCTCAGCTTCTGTCTTCCTCGAAGAATTTCCACTCGGAGCAGGAGAGTTGCTGCCGCTACCGGAGGGAGACTCGCTGGATTTATCTTCACTGAACAGAAGTTTCTTTACTTTCTCTCGATCTTCATCCTTCTTAGAGTCAACTTTGGGTTTGGACTTTTTCTTCCTAAATGATGATATTACATCTGAGCACAGCGCGCGTAAAGGTTCGAGCTCACTTTTTCACAATTCCGCCCTCAGCTACCCCACCCTTCAACTTGAGGGAGCCGCCAGGGCGTATGTCGTAAGCCGACATCCGTAGGACGGAAGCAAGTGGTGGAAGGAGACCAAGAAAGTGATCTGACCTCAGGAATCATCAGCACGTGCACGTGGTCAACTACAAAAGACATTAACAATTTAGACCTCCATATTCCTCCGCCTACCCCATTTCGGTGCCTTGTATCCCTTGCGGCGGCGGAAGCATAAATGGCAGTTTTATCTTCGCCGCTGGCTCTTCTACAGTCGATACCCCCCGTTACCCGTATCTTTACTGCGGTCACAATCATATCTTCCAGCCTCTATGGTTGGTCATACTGGAGAGGTCGGGAAATAGAGGTTGCTGACTGGCTGCTCGTGGTCCCTGGGACGGCTCTTTTTCATCCTTGGACACTTATCACGTCTGTGTTTGTAGAAACTTCAATTTGGGAGGTGTGTCATTCTCGACTTGCTACATTATACCCATTTCTGATATATTCAGTTCGTTGCAACCATGATTTTTGTGCCTGCGTCCCTCAAATATTTGGAAAGGCTATGGGGAAGTATAGAGACACTCAAATTCATAGTTGTTTCAGTTGCTTTCTCAAATGTCATCGCATTTGCCTTGAATTGGATTGAATTTGTCGCGACAAGAAATGCAGACCTTTTCCTGTGAGTGAGGGCAGTTTTTCTGTCTTGATAATAGCAACAATGATTTTAACAGCTACGAAATGGAGTATCACGGCCAGATGGCGCTCCAAATTGCAATTTTGGTAGCTTTCACACAATTAATACCCGAACACCAGGTTCAAGTATTTGGGTTCATCAAGACGCGAGTCAAGGTTCAATCTAGGTCTTCTCCCGTATAATCTCGTTTCTTACTGGTTCTTAGACATTGCCTATGGCTTACCTCACATTGTCGACCGTTCTGTGCATTGTGGGCTTCCAGTGCCCGTGGATTGTCATTCAATTCGGGTGGTTCGTTGGCTGGGTATATCTCCGTTTCTACAAGAAGAACAATAGCGACACGATAGGTGGTACTGTTACATATGGTGACCGGAGCGAAACATTTTCGCTCGTCTCTTGGTTCCCCCCATTGCTCCAGTAGGTTCAATCGCTTACGACTGAACTCTGTTGACGACCTTGACAGCAAACCGTTGACCCTTTTGGGCAACTTTGTCTTCAATTTGGCAACTCGATTCCATTTGATTCCTACTTCAAATGGGGACGTTGAAATTGGGTCTTTTAATCAAGTACCGGGTTCTGCTAGAGCGGAAGCAGAACGCCGCAGGTATGCATAAGAAGATCCATGTACTGCATGGTACTAAAAACCGAGCAGAGCACTGGCATTAAAAGCTCTGGACCAACGACTTGCCAACTCAGCATCACCAGTGGGCGGTTCCACGTCCGCCCCTGTACACGCACCTCGCGTTCCCCCTCAGGCAGCCACAGGGCCTACAAGAACCTCGAATATTGAGTCACAAAAAACCGCAGGCAATGATGCCATGGAGAAAGGGCAGGCAGCTGAAACCCGATAGTATTGCAGCTACTTTTTCGTGTCTTGAGCTATGTTAACTTTGAGCAATCTCTTAATGCTTCTATGTTTTAGATTACCTTGAATACCTACTAGGTGTATACCACCTTATAGGACTGTGGTATGCAAACGTTCGGAAGACATGATTTTTTTAGGTACATCACCAATTTAGGTACTATCTTTTGGCAATGCGAGATATATAAGAGCACCAGGAATTTGCCTGGAACAAAATGTACATCATGAATACTTTCGGGGCCATCCTTTCTCTCGTTTAATGTATATCGTATCCATCATAAGCGTGGCTTCTTGATGGTACATTAGGGGGATGTTTGTATTGGGAATAGGAAACCAGCCTAATGGAACAACAAGTACTTCTATTTACAAGATATCGAACTGCATTGTATCTGCTGCTATTTACTGACAGAAGGGGTAAGGAAGGAATCAGGCGGTAGATGAATATAGGACTGGCTGGGAAAAGCTACAATGATTGTCAGGATAAGCAGAATGCTCATGACATTGAGAAGCAGGAAGTAACCACGTCTATTCAGAGTCCTTTCCCTCTTCACTGGCAAATTATATACCTTCTCCTGAGAGAATCCTTGTTGCCAAATTCAGTGGCTCCGCCACAGGCAGGAAGTTTCCCCATAAATGTTCAAGTGTGAAAATGCCAATGCCTCTCGTTATCAGGTGAACAGCACGACCAATGCAAAGTAATATCTGCTGGAAGTATGTGTTCGTAGCGGTTTGGGTTCCCGCTATGGAATGACTGGCTGGCAGTATCAGAGACTCCTCCACTCTGAGTAACGGGTCACAGGATAGTAACGACTTTTGTTCTAATGGGACAGGTAGTTGGTTCGTCGAGTGCACGTGTTCCATTTTAGGCAAAACGTTACATTGACAGTGCTCCAACCCCATCAAGCCAGTCCAATTCCTTGGTGAGATCCCGTGTGAGCTAATGATTTGAGAGCACAGATTGGCACTCATGAAACAACGAGAGGCGAGAACACAAAAGTGAGGGATCAGTTATGTTGGCTACTGATGGTGTAGGAGAACACTTTGGATTTAAAGGCTCAGATTCAGGGAGTGAATTCCAAGCAGGCGAGTAAATTGGAGTGTTAGGATTGATAGGTAGAAAAGATGAGGACAGCCCCGTGTGACAGACATAATTGAAAGTTCGAGGTGGAGGCGAACTTTACAGATATAGACCTGTTGATTAAGTAAGAGGATTAATTCAGGATGCGGAGTAGGTGGTTGAAGGACCGTCACGTCCCTGTGAATCTCACATGTCTCGACGCTCGTCTGCCATCTCAGCTAGTACCTCTGCACCGGCAATAGCGAATGGTCACGTCTCTCTATTACTTCCCCCCGAGAAGCAGGCGGCGCGGGCCAACCGCGCAGCGTCCACGTCCGTCCCTAACGCACTAGTCGACGACACTCTCACTCCCACTGGCACTGACGTCAACCCCGACGAGCTATTCACAAAACACACCATCTCCGAGGTGAAAATAATACAACAACGCTTGCGGTAACCGCTCTCAAACTCACCCTTCCCAGCGCGTCTGCTAAAACGTATTTTTTGTATTTATAGAGCGGACGCAGATGCGAAGCAAGAAGAACTACGTCTCATGGTCGGGTGCGTGGTTCCACTCTGGAGCAACTATACGATATCTCAAGATCAGATTTTTGAAAGTGTAGAGAACGTTACCGTGACCTCCTACAAGCTTCGACGTCGATCATTGCAATTGCAACGTCTGCCCAACGTGTAAAGCAGGCTCTGGAAGATACAAAAGAAACGATACTACTACAAGAAGAGCCTCCACTGCCACAGCAACCTTGCCTGAAAAGCGGAAATGGTTCGTGGACTTGGTTTGTTTAAATGGGTCCGTTTTTTGAGGTGTAAAACGCAGATGAGCATCTACATACTTTGCAGCTGCTCTCGGCACATATCAAGCTGCTCCTGGACGCGCCGGAACACTTGTGGCGGCTCATCGAACGAAAAAAGTATTTCCCGGCTGCTTGGTTGTTTCTTCTTGCACGAGTAGTCCATCGTGCGCTTGTTCGGGAGGACGAACAAGACGTCACATGGAGTAATCGAGGAGTGAACGTCCTAGTGCGTTAACCTGCGCGTCTTTGTGTCGTACGGTCTAATACTGGCTTTCAGGACGAGTTTCCGCTCGTTCAGAGACAGTGGGATACCGTAGCCCAGTTCCGTTCGCAGATTGTTCACAAAGCGACGCTTTCTCTGCGGGAATATGATGCCTCTGCCGAGGTGATATCTTATTTACTTCTCTTCTCGCATTCTCTGATTTCCAGTAGGACGTGTGTGCAGTCCTCCTCACTCTACATCTCCTAGACTCTCGACCTTTAACGGAAAGTCTCTCTGTGTTTCTGGTGCAGCGGTCAAAAACACTGCACAACTTGCTTGCGTGGAAGTACGATTCTGACTCTACAGACTCGTTATTCAAGAAACAGAATGGCCATGCACCTGGGTCAGGGCAGTCTACCGCCGTACCATCAGACTTTCGCAGACGACCTGTGAAAGAGATCAAGGAGGCGACAAGTACAGCTCTGGATGCTATTTCTCGGACTGTGGAAACCGCAAGAAGTATATTCAGAGAAGAGAACGAATGCCAGCCTTCTCTAATACGGCGTGTTTTGGAACACATCCAGTCGGACTCGGCTAGTCTTTCAGATGCGGCGCAAGCGCATTCGACAGATCTCTATTTGACTACACAATCCTTACTCACTACTCTGCCCTCTTCCACGCATTTCCAGCTCCTTCCGCCTGACCTTAGGTCATACAAGCCCTATGTCGACCTCACTTCCTCATCGTCTTCTATCCAACCTTCACAATTCACCCACAAACTCGACGAGTGGTTCCAAGCGTCTATTTCAAGCTTTCAAGAAGCTATATCGAGATGGTTTGCAGAATTGCAGAATGTGAAGGAACTTTGGCATGTTAGATCTTCTACACTACGGTGGCTGTCGACATCGGGGCTGGAGAATAATGAGATTTCTGAAATGAGAAAGATTCTCGACGAGTCGTGTCGACAACGGGTGGCAGAGATCTGGCGGCTGAAGCTCGTGCGGAGTATGGACTCTTTCGGCCAGCGGCTAGACTCGACTTTGCTGTCGTTGGCAGAAAGCAAGGTGAAGCATAAAGGTGCGGTAGACATTACTCGTATATCAAGCGGATCGCTGACTTTTGATTAGAGACATCATTAGTCAACTTTTTATTCCAGGCACCACCAATACCAAATTCTTCCACGGATACCTCTTTTCAAAAGTATACAAGCTCGCTACGGCAGCAACTTGTTGGACGAACGGCGCTGCTGGATGATGTTTTGGCGACGCTGGAGAGTTGCGCGAGAACGATTCGGCAGGACCTCGCACACGTCATCGCGGGGAAGGAGTCGTCGTTCGTATTGAATTTTTGCCTTGGAACTGTCCTTCTGATATTTTCAGGATAACAGAGAACTGGTACAGGAACTAGAGACGACACACAGACCAGAGGCCGATGCACTATGTGCCAAGGTCATTGAAAAATTGGAAAAGACTGCCAACGAGGTTGCAAACACTGATGGTCTGGTGTTTCTTAGCCGTGTATCAGACGAGCTCTCAACCTCGTCGCCTTTCATCTCGGAGATTGGATGTCAACCGTCTGTCTTGCAAGGTAAGTGGAAGATTTGAGGTTGGGCCGTACTGAACGTTGATAGATTTCCGCGAAACAACTGCTGCACTACATGGACGCGTTGTGGATCGCTGGCGAACATATACAGTGTCTTTGATCGTACGCGAACACCGCATTGCGCGCCGTCCAATACACCCCGTGCTCGCAGGTATGTCTGGTTTGCTCTCTTGAACACATTACTCAAGCTGTACTAGCGTCCTTGAAGCCCTCTGGTCCCTCTGCCGAACTTGTACAATCTTTGCTTGCACTTTCGACATCTATCCAGGACCTGGTGCCTGCGCAAAGTCAGGCGTGGCGGCAGCCTCTTGTCAAGGCTACTTTGGACCACTTTATTACGGAGCTAACAAGTGACGACTGGGATGAGAAGAATCTACAGTCAATGTATGACGTGGCGTTTCTTCAGAAACTTGCGAGTCTACACGGCGACGACGAACTCTCCAGTCGACTGGAGACACGCGTCCAGGCTAATGTCAGTTCAAGTTTACTTTCGAGGAACGCTTGCTCATGTTTGCTAGCTCCCAAACGACGTCGGGCTGGATACTGTGCACCAAAGTGCCATGGATGCACTCTCACGGACACAAACGCTGTTTGCTACGCTTCTGCCGCGAGACACCACGGGGAAATTCACAGCACTCTTGCGGCTTGGAGTGCCACCGCCAGAGGGCCAGTTTCAGCCCGCGGTCGCGTTGGCAAAGCCGACTTCGAGATTTGGGTTGGTGCTCGTTGGAAATGCATAGTCGTAGAAATTACATAAAGTGCTTAGAATACATGACGCTATGCTCCTCCGCTGGGGGTGTGTGAGTATTGGAGGATCAAAAGAAGGGGACACGTACACAAGGATGTTGTTTCTGGACCAACGTCAGCAGGGTAGTGATGCAACGACACGGATACGTACATGGGGATGTGGATGAGCTTGACAAAGTAGCCAATGAAGCCCATGACGCCGAACCCAATGGCGACGGCCTTGCATATTTGTGTAAACTCTGTGGGGAGTGAGACGTGGCAGATGACGCGGCGGGCGCGACGGACCGGACTGGGATGGTTTGGTGCAGCGAGTCAAGAACTGGCAAAGGTGAGCCGGGGAGCGGGGGACGAGGGCAGGAATACCTGGTTGCCGTCGCGGACGAACTGCTGGGGGACGTCGAGAAAGTCGCGAAGTTTGTCGGACATGATGGGGGGAAGAGTGAATGTGACTGCGTGACCATGCGGCCTCTGCGTCTGGCTCTGCGTGTGCTGCGGCTTGCGAGCGCGGGGCGGCGTCCACGCGTCGTCGGTGTGCGGGCGGCGTCCAGTGCGGCGGTGACGGACGCGGCGCACTCGCTCATTGCGCGCCTCAAGTCGCTGTCGGCGATCCACGACTTGTACCCCAAACTCGTGTCTGCGCTGCAGAGCACACCCACGTCGTCGTCCAGCCCGCCGCCGCCCACGCTGTCCCGTGACCATCTCCTCCAGCTCCTCCATGTCCTCGCCTCGTCTGCCCGCCCCTCGGACCTCCAGCGCATCGAGGAAATTCTCACGCACATGCCCGCCGTCTTCGGCATCCCCGTCTCCATCGACATCCACACCGCAATCATCCGCGGCCTCGTAAAACACGCCTCAGACCATGCCGTCTATCGCTGGCTCCACAGCATGCCCTCCCGCGCCGTCTCCTTCACCCCCACCCTCGACCAGTTCCACATCTTCCTCGATGCATGCGAGCACCGCTCCCACTTCAAGTACATCCGCCATGTCATCTCCACCATGCGCGACACGGGCTGCAAGCCCACAAACGAGTCTTTCAAGTACTTTATCCGCGCTCGCTGGGCGTTTGTCACCCACGAGGACCAAGTCCCTCGTCTCACCACGTTCTCGTCCATCTTTGACGACATGAAATTCGAGGGCCTCCCCTACGACGCGTCTATCGACGACTTCCTCTACGACTCGTATGCAGAGCGAGGCTTCCTCAAGCGCGCGAGGCAGATCAGGGAGGAGTACCGCCAACGCTTCCCCAGTCGCGAGGAGGAACAGTTCTCCGAGTGGAAAAAAGAAATCGCAGATATTGCACGCTCCCACGGCGTACAGAAAGCGATAGACCACTACGTCAACGTAATGGCCCCAAAAGGCTTGAAGCCAGCCCCCCATCTATTTCGCGCTATCCTGCGCCATTCAACCTCCCTCGACGACATCCGGCTCGTCCAGGAAAAGTTCAACCTCCCACCGGCCATTGACCAGTACTCCTTATTGATTGTGAATAGCGTTCGAGCGAGACTCCCTGACAATGCTCTTGCAGTCTACCAAGCGGCCAAGACCGCTGGCATTGTTCCTGATGCCGGTATGGTCCACCCCATGATCAATATGTTTTGTCGCTTCCCCACTGATGAAAGCCTGGACAAGGCTCTCGCCATCTATCGCGACCTTGCAGCCGTCGCCCCCCCACAGTCGGAAACCAAAGAGACTTGTCATGAGCATGCCCGGGGTCCTGATTCCACCATTTACAATACGTTGCTTCGCGGGATCGCCAGCTCTGAACACGGCGACAAGTATTTCCCCATTGCCAAAGAGCTCCTGAGCGATATGGAAAAACACAACATTTCCGTCGATAAAAGGAACGCCAGTTCTATCATCGTCCTCTGCATGCGCTATGCCTCGAGTCTCCAAGAAGCGCTCGATGCGTACTACGACTTCCGCTCTGCCCTCGACGAAAAAGGCTACGCAGTTGTCCTCAACGCATTCTGTCAACTGTCCTTTGGCAACGGGATCCCCGTTCCCTCACTAACCGACTACTTTGATATCGTCAAAGACATGCGTCGCGCCGGTCTCGAAATCACCGTCGAGGTATACACAATCATCCTGCACCAGCTCGCGTCCATACCTACACAGTACCGCTCCCGCGTCACCCCGGAGCAGATGGACCAACTCGTCACGACCACCCGCCGCGTACACGACTTTCTGACCTTGGACGCCGCAGTGTCCCCCGACGAACAGGTCTGGAATCAGCTCATGGACACATACCAGCGTCTAGGCTGCTTCGGGGACGCGTACAGGGTGTGGAACACCATGTATATCTCTGGACGCTTCGACCACACCAGCGTCAGCGTCATGTTTGATGCTTGCGGGTACGCAGGATCGTTGCACTATGCTAAAAAAGTATTCTCTCAGCTCTCCCGCGACCGCTTCTCCCTCAATATGCACAACTGGAACTCGTGGATTGAGTGTCTGTGCCGACTGAACCAGTTGAACGACGCGTTGAGAACGGCGTGCATGGATATGGGCAAGAATGGGAACACGGTCCCTCCCAATATCGAGACTCTTCGCATTTTGATCAAGTTTGCAAGGCGGGACAAACTTGAGGCTGAGGTTGCAGATCGGCTGATGCGATACTTGCCGGAGTTGTGGAAGACGTTGCCAGAGGATTTGCGCACAAGGCAAAACGCACAACAATGTACTCGTTGAGAAAAAATAAAATCCAAGTGTGTGCGTCTATATCTAAAGTACATTATTACAAAAAGCGCATGGTTGAGCAAGGCGCTAGGGGCTGGGCAAGGCCGTCTAGGGGAGTAGAAAGCCCAAAGTAAATAAGTTACACAAAGAAATAGATCTATGCAGATGCCAGTTCTTCCACAGAAGGACAATCGCACTATATGAAAATAGCTCGATCAAATGAATCCGATATTACTATGTAAAAAAAGACTCACGATAAGGTTCAAATCTCCATAAGCTGGAAAAAAACCAGTGCTCAGTAGATGATTTTAGACAGATTTTGTAAGCCCCTACCGTCATCAATGCGGGACACCGTTGGCCAAAACTTCTTCTCTTTGAGCCATGGCAAGGGATATGCCGCAGTTTCACGAGAATAAGGCCTGGCAGGACACAGTTAGACAAATAAACTACAACTATCAAGCAACAGACCGAGTCCATTCATCAGAAGCAATTACAGCCATCGTATGAGGAGCGTTAGTCAAGAGATTGTTATCCCTGGGTTGTTTCCCGGTTACGACATCTTCAGCTTCCTTTCGTATCTGGATCATCGCGTCGCAGAATCTACAAGATTGAGAAAAATACGCTGAGATAACACAATAACAATCTCACCTATCAAGCTCCTCAAGTGTCTCCGACTCTGTAGGTTCAATTAGCATACACGTAGGGATTGGCCACGAGCAAGTAGGAGGATGGAAGCCATAATCCTGCCCAACGTTAATATACATGCACACTACTAGATTCCAATTACACACCTGCAGACGTTTGGCGAAATCCATGACTTTCAGACCAGATTTCGCAAACTCGCCCAAGTCAATGAGCAGTTCATGAGCGACACGGCTGTTCTCATTTGTATATCGTATGCTGTAATGGCCTGACAAACGACTCGCCATGTAGTTCGCATTAAGCAAAGCAATCTTAGAGGAATCGCTGAGTCCGTTACCACCCAACATTTTGATGTATGCCCAAGAAATAAGCGCAATCGAAGCGCTGCCAAAAGGTGCTGCTGCCGTTGCATCGATCGCCAAAGGGCTTTCAGCAGGCCGCACATGATGACTCGGCAGGAAGGGCGCAAGATGCTCAGCGACGCAGATAGGTCCAACGCCAGGGCCACCTCCTCCATGAGGGCTATCCGTCAAGTCAATTGATTGTGTTTTTAGGCAGTCAAGTATAGACCCACATAGCAAAGGTTTTGTGAAGATTCAAATGGCAGACGTCTCCACCGCACATTACGGGATTGGTAAGGCCAATTTGAGCATTCAGGTTGGCGCCTGTGAGCATTTAGGATACGCATTTGTGTTGAATAAACCAGCCTCACCATCGAGATAAACTTGGCCACCATTGTCATGGATAACTTTGCAGGCCTGCGTACAGAATGTCATTGACAATGAAATAAAGGAGGTATTTCGAATCATTCACATCTTGCACTCCAGGCTCGAAAACACCAAAAGTAGAGGGATACGTAATCTGTTAAACTGTTAGTAGCAATTCCATCCCTGTTTCCAGTAAAGAAAAACGAACCATAAACGCAGCCAAGTTGTCCTTGTGTAGTTCAGCCTTGGCTTTGAGGTCTTCAAGGTCTAAATTGCCGTTGGCAAGAACTTTCACCGATACGACCTTCAAACCTGCCATCACAGCGGACTGTGCATGATCAGAGTGTGCAGTGAGACCGCAAGGGGAGTGACTCACAGCAGGATTCGTGCCATGGGCACTCAGGGGGATGAGGCAGATGTTGCGATGGCCTTCGCCCCGTGATTCATGATAAGCACGGATAACACAGAGTCCTGCGTATTCTCCAGCTGCACCAGAGTTTGGTTGGAGGGTAGCAGCGGAAAAACCGGTAATCTTGCAAAGGTCTTGTTCCAATTCCTAACAAGACAGTACTTGGTGAGCGGCTGCCCGAACATGACAAAAAGTGACAAACCAACCTTGATAACGGTGTCGTAGCCTACCACTTGATCACGAGGCGCAAATGGATGAACATTGCTGAACTCTGGCCACGTGAGCGGTATCATGCTACTCGTGCTGTTCAACTTCATAGTGCAACTTCCGAGGGGTATCATACTGTGGATTAGACTGATATCTTTTGATGCAAGGTGATTGATGTAGCGTAACATCTCGGTCTCTGAATGATGCTTATTGAATACAGGGTGCGGGAGGAACTCAGAGGTACGCTGTAGAGGTGGCGGGATGGCAGATTCCAACAGCTGTTTCAAGTCCGCGAGCACTTTGGAGGAGGATCCTGCAGAGGATGCGAAGACGTTGATAAGGCTGAGGAGATCATTCGGATTGGCACTTTCATCGAATGTGACCCCAACACGCTTCTCATCGATCTTGCGCAGATTGATGTTGGCAGCAAGCGCAGCGTTGTACACAGTGTCAGGGCCAGCTAACGAAGTATCGATGGAGAGCGTGTCAAAGAATGAAGTATTTTCCACCTGGTAGCCAAGGGATTCTATGATCAATTTGAATGCCTGAGTATAACCATGAACTTTGGAGGCAATTCTGCGTATGCCGGCCGCGCCATGATAGATAGCATACATCACTGCAATGTTAGCTAGGAGAGCTTGAGCGGTGCATATATTACTGGTTGCCTTTTCACGACGGATATGTTGTTCACGCGCTGTGGTTGCGTGAGCCTCAAGTCGGATAAGACAAACTGTTGAAACAAACTTTGCAAAGCCAACCTGTAAGCTGACTGACCAGTGGTATCGCGACTTCGACCAATAAGCCGACCAGGCATCTTCCTCTTGAGCTTATCCGTGACAGCAAAGAATGCCGCATGAGGGCCACCATATCCAGCAGGAACACCAAACCGAGCAGAGTTTCCTAAAACGACGTCTGCACCCCACTCGCCGGGAGGTTTCAGCAAAGCCAAGGCCAAAAGGTCCGTTGCGACAACTACTAGACCGCCGGATGCATGTACAGTATCTGCAAGTGAACGGTAATCTTGAATGGTCCCATTAATGTCGGGATATTGAACAAGGACACCGCAAAGGTCTTCACGAAGACTTTCATCTTCTAAAGCAGTAAAAACATCCCGCACGACGAGGTTGATACCAAAACCCTTAGCACGTAAGCGTAGAACCGAGACTGTTTGTGGAAATACACCGGAATCGACGAGGAAAGTTCGTTTCTTTTGATTCGATGAGACAAACGCCATTACCATGCCTTCTGCCGCCGCGGTAGCTTCATCTAGAAGCGACGCATTTGCAATATCCATTGACGTAAGAGACATTACCATGGTTTGGTAGTTCACGAGGGACTCTAACCGCCCTATAATTTTGAGTTATGGGATCAGAAGACAAATAGAATATAATAAGGCGTCGACATACCTTGTGCAACCTCAGGCTGATAGGGGGTATAAGGAGTATACCATGCAGGGTTTTCCAGTACCTTGAGATTTTTTCGATCACAGAAAATCTCAAAAATCAAAGTATAGGATGTACGTTACGCAGAATGACAGGAGGCACGACTGCAGTATGATACCCCATCCCTATATAACTTCTAAAAGGTTTGTTCTGGGCTCCAAGCTCTTTTGCCCTTGCGTGTAACTCAGTCTCGCTAAGAGCTGGAATCGAGGTACTATCGAGAGTATTAGCTTGGATACGGATTTTGGGCGGCACAGTTGCTTCAATGAACGTGTCCATGGACTTGTATCCCAGCTTTGAGAGCATGAAAGATGTCTCATCATCGTCTGGTCCAATGTGACGTTCTGAAAAAGTGTCGATCGGTGCAAAAAGCGAGGTCTGAGGATGGATTGTAGCCAATCCTCGAGACCGGTGAGCAAAGGTCAGTGAAGAGGGTAGAGCCCGCAAGGCATAGCGCAAGGCTAAAGCCATAGTGGGGAAAGGAAGAAACCTCAGGAAACGTGGAATGGATAAAGGAGACACGTCTCGCGAGAACTTGTACCGTGCCCATTCACCGAGTAAAGACTGTTATGTGTATTTGATGAGAGATAAGCTTTTAAGGCGAGATAGAGCTCTATGAAGGATGATTTAGTGGATGAAGACGACAACGTAGTTAGATTATGATTGTCCATGTCTTGAGCTACCAGAATGATAAGAACCCCACGCAACAGTCAGCTCGTGCTCATTTTCTGTTAGCAGGACAAAAAGTTTTTTTAGCCACGAGGTGACATCATCCATGATTATGGCATCAGGGCCAACCCATCAATACATCCATATCTGGAAAAGCCGAGAACATCGTCGGAACGGTTTCTGTCGGCCGTCAGCACCTGCTCGGTTTTTGATATTTCCACTCACGGAGCGTGGGGTTCATGCAATCTTCCCGTAATGTACAATCCACCTGTTTCGATTTCCTTTGCTACGACGGTCATTGCCGCCTCCGCAGTCCGGGCATTCGCTTCACTAACTTTGCCTTGGTAGAAGTCCACGGTCTCTGTGATTGATGTCAGTGCTTCCGATGACCTCTCAATCCAAATTGCTTGGCGTGAGTCTTGCCGTGGGACCACCATCAAGGACTTTAAGAGCGACTCTTGGCGCTTCAGGATCGCAGCAGATCGAATGAGTTCGTACTAAGTTTTGAAATCAATCATCATCCAGGATTATTGGACCTTGGAGCACACGCACAATAAACTCATGTTGAGCTTGTGGGGAAGGCAGATATCCATCCGACTTGACTAAACAGAGCTCCAACAGGACGATGGTCTCGGTAACTGCAGTCAATATGGACAGGACGGTGCACATAGAACAGCGTCTCACACCTCGCGCACAATTTGCTCAACTCCACCGGTGGTGTCAAGGCTGTCGATCTTAGTGCTGAGAAATTCCAACAATCCAAGAAGAGCAAACCATAACTCCCTCCACACATACTCTGAACAAGACTTGAATACTCCCGTTCACCCAGATCATGAGTCACAGACCTAAGCGTAACCGACTGTTTTGTAAATACCATACCACGCGATAGCATATTTGGAGGCAATTTCTTGGGAGTTGGACGTCATAAAAAGAAAGCAGATCAAACGATAATCTCACAGATAACAGTATACCTCAAGGCGTTTGTGCAGATTGTGGCGTAACCAAAGTATACAGCAATCCAGTAATGCACAGATTGCTGGCCGCCTAGACTTGACAACTGGTAGATGCGGTAATCTCTTTCCAACAATGTTAGTTTGAAAAACAAGTTCGAAAAAGTCGGCCATTTCACCTGACGACATATCGGAATCACTATTGCAGAGGGTTGAATCATAGCGCTCATTGCACCATCGTTTTCCACTAACACAAGAAGGATGTGAAGAGAAAGATTGGCATATGAAAGTGAGCGTGGTGACGAGGTCGAAGTAGCGTGAGTGAGGATATATGATGACAACGTCAAAATGGTATGTAGTAGTGGGGAAATATGCCCAGTCGTGTCCTTGACTGGAAATGTGTCTTCTACTAACATGGCCGGGAACAAGGAATTGGCGCTTAACAATTCGAAAATCGGGAATAAGAAAACAGCTTCCCTCGTAGGTCTGAAATATTGCGGTAAGCAAGACGGTTCATGACTTGAATGTCCCAGACCCACTGATTCCTAAATAATTCCCGAGACGGTTCCAGGGTAGTTGAACGTGTTGGGTCAGAGCGTAACGAAGCAAACATATACCCAAATGATGTCGTGAATATCGACTGCGAGAAATTATTCGAGATATCCATGTATCTCCTACGACGGACAGTAAGTACTATTGATATTCATAAGGAGGAGGATGCACACTGGATTGAGGTTGCGAGCTCCTTGTTGATTGCCCAGCGCACCTTGCGCATAAGCTCCACATCCTGCGTTGACCTGATGTGCTTCAAATATGGATTCAACCTTCCAGCATCAGACTTATGGAAGTTGGCAAGAATAGCTAGCAAGAGGGCAGCTTCTGATATGATACGTTCTCTGTCACAACTCTTGACAAGCTAGGAAACATTCATTCGTATTAGTATGAGGCACATCGTAAACAAAACTCACTGCAGTGATTGACGGAAATAGATCGCGACGGAGGAAATATGCGCCTGGACTAAGCTGACCGATTGAGCACATGTATATGAGCGCAACTTGCAACCCCTGGTGCCGGATGCTGACTAGGGCAGGATTCAGGATATAAAAGGCTCCTTGGAAATTAATATGAAGCACATACGCGGCGCCATTTCATCCTGAATGATGTCGTCCACCAAGGCGGTGAATGTCTAGATTTTACACAATAACGATTTAGCGCGTCTCCTGCTCAACAAGACAAACCTACCATGAGGACATCATCGCTCCGTCCCACGCCTCCTCCCAAAACCTCCATGACCTCCCATCCACCGAGAATTTTGCTCAATATACACCGTAGAAGTATTGAGAGCGTTTTTAGAGCGTGTTTTTTCCTAACGTCTGCATAAGGAGCGTTCCGCGCGTGTGTCAAACATTCTTGAAATAACATATTCAAGAAAGGCTACTGATGTACAATGGAAACACAGCATGAAGGATGTGTATCAACAACGTACCTTGTGTCTGCCGAGACAGGATTCTTTGGTCAGACGATCAAGTTCACCTCGTAGATATTCATTCTTTACTTCCAAATTAAAGAGATTAGCAAAGAACTGATCCTGATCTTCGTGCGGGGCAATTTGCTGCGTAGAAAGACCTTCCAAGAGTTTCGTGTAGATGACGATGTATTTGGAAGTGAGTTGGGAGAGGCGTCGAGAAGTCATTGAAGTAAACTGAAAGAGATCCAGGTACTAATGGCTGCAGCCTCAACAACAAATATCAATCGTTGCACAGCACAGCATGATGGACGTAGTCGATCATAGGATGCTAACATGGGCACATCGTTTGTGCGTATCACTCTTAATACATACTAATAGACGCCTGTCGAACCAGCATCAACCATCTCGAATACCCAACCCATCAGCACATCGTCTCGGATGCGTACTTCTTCAAGGAGCTTCTGCACAGAGGCGAACGCCTTTCGGCCCCGCCTCTCACCCTCCCTCTCTGTCTCCCCAATCTCGTTAGTTCCATTCAAGTCTTGATCGTCCTGTTCCTCCACAATACCAGGAAAACCAAAATGGTCGGCATCAACTCTAGGTGCAGCGTCAGCCGAAGCAAAAGATGTCCGGAAAAGTATCCGAAGACACAGTAACGCGGTGAGGGCTATTGAAGGGGGATCCACGAGTGGCCTTTGGAAGACAATAGTTGTATTGCGAGGTGGGGGTGGCGATCTGGTGGTAGGGTTTTCCATTGGGTAAGGTGAATCACTGGAAGTCAGCGTAATCGTGTCGCTCTGTGATGGATGCTTTATGGGGGGTTGGTGACTAGAAAGATGAGTCAATACATGAGAACGGAGGTTGGGCTTAGGCATTGGATCCCTTGGGCATGTCGACCACAGACACGGCGATTCAGGTGATTCAATCGTTGTCAAATGTTCCAGAAGATGCTCGAAAAGTTCTCCCGGAGTGGAAAATACCGACGCACAACATTCTGAACGGTCCCAATGGCATTTGAAGCGTTCATTTACTACCGAATCCTTGCGCCTATCAACACCCCGCACTATGAATCGTTGTACAGGGCCCTGAAGAACCATCGCCTGTGCCTCCGGAAAGACAGCATTGACATTCTTTATGACGTCTGAGGCGACAAGAAGAGGATATTGTTCAGCATGTGGCGAGAAAACATCCTTGTAGAGATTCCAAAAATCGACCTGTGTGACCTCACCATCAGATTTCGCAACAAACATAGTTTTCATCCTAGCTCGGCATTTAACTCTGGAGATCGACCGGAAACTAAGAGTAGTACAAACCAATCATAACACCGTTGAGGTTCAGGTTTTCCCAAAAGCTCGTCCAACTCCTCTTTCGTCAATTTATGATCCCGCGTCAATACAGTTACGGCTGGAACAGTATGGACCGTTCCAGAGATGTCCTGGACAACTTTCTCTTCAAGCTTCTTCTGTTCGTCGAGAAGAAGTGTGACAAGAATTCTGAGCACCGCAGGTAAATCGGGCCGGAGCAAGAACGCCTTTGCCATGGCCATGTTTGAAATATGCACATATAAATAATTCAAACAGGCATCAACCAGAGGTTTATCCGCAAAAAGAGGAAGATATCTGATGGAAGTAGCCACTGCTGGGGAGTCTGCCAATATATTTGGTGTATTAACTGGATTGGACAGTGTTACAGTAAGTGCTGTGAAAGCAGCAATGATCATTGAACGATTAGAAGATTGCGAGACAGTTTTAGTCAGTGAATGTAGAGGATTATAAGCGGGTAGCGTCGTAGGGAGGATAATGATTTTTGCTGCAGCAACAACATAATACAAGTCGATGGTGTTCAACATGAATTCCGAGTCTTCATCCCTATCATGTTGTAAAGTACTGAGCGCAGTCAGAATGAGCGGCAAGGTGTGTGAGTGGTTGGCAAGCTCCAGGGCATTCGGTTCATACAACGCGACGTTACGTAGGACAAAAAGAGATTCCAAGGCGTATCGCCGCTTGCAAGAGTAATCAGGTGGCGCTGAGAAAAGGAAATCCTCGTCTGAGGAGTATTTGTATCCTTCTGTGATGTACCATTCAGGCCAGTCGAATAACCCGTCAATGAGTCCAGGAATACTGGTCAACAAGAAGGATTCGTTGTAGCATAAGCGGCATAATCGATCCAAAGCCCAGCCAACCTCGGAAAGTATTCCAGAGCGGAGCGATAATGACATTCTGTTACTCGGCACACCCTCTGTGTACCAACCTGAAATATTATAAGCGTAAAATTGACTTCTTGGCCAACATTAGCAATGGTACTGACGTTCATAGTCATCCCGGATGTCCGCCGCTGGTCGAGCCGGTTGTTGCGGAGGAGCAAAGGTACTACGGTAGTAGGCATTCTGAGGCAGCCGCATTGTGCTCGTCTGTGCCAACGTCATGACGATGGTCGTTCATCCAAAAGTACGACGAAGAGAAGTACTTCAATCGCGTTCGTCACAAATGTGTCACGCGTCTGTCACAACCTGAAAAATTCGAGGTCGATGGGCAAAGACAAAGGAAAAAAAGTCTAGTATGCACATATATATAGAAGCTAAATATTAAAGTACAAAGAACATCAATATTTCCATCTCCCACTAATCCTCTTCATATTCGTCCGCGCCATCCTTCCAAAGAGCATATAACCTCCTGCGGTTCGAATCGCGCGTTTCTGGCTGACTCGCGATCTCAAACACCAACCTCAATAGCTTCTTTCGCAACGCAGAGCCTTCTACTCTGCCTTCCATCTTAGGATTCTCATGACAAGAGTTGGACACGACGCATGAGTACAGGCCAGATTGACTTTCGGTAGATGTTAATCGTGCTCGTTTTGACATGGGCGTTCCGTCATCTTCTGAAGACAGATCAAGGGCAGATAAGAGAGGATCTAGGAGAGCGGATTGTATCCTTTTATATGTCACGATTACAGGGGTTCGCGCTGCAAGTAAAAGAAAGGGCGTAAGCAAGGGATGTAATGGGGCTGGCAAAGGATCTGCTGGGGATGTTGACAGGGCGAGAACTTTGTCGAGCTCTTCAATATATATGTCGGCAAGGTGATACGCCAAGCTGGTGGGAACTTTAGGGTCGGAGGGGCTGCATATGATCAGACAAGCGTTAAGGAAGAGAGATATGGCACACACCAAAGGGGCCCACCCGACGTTGTTAGAATGTCATTATACTGATTGATCACGTTCATGTCCCATTCGGCTCGTACTAAGAGACGAAAACTGGCATTGACGAATCTCCTGACAAGCATATAATATTTATCAATTCTGTCTGAGGCATTAGTAAGAAAATAGCAGAAGACGTGGTATAGCACCTTAGGCGATCAATGCCAGTCCACTCGCGGACCATCATTTCCCAAAAACCACGTAAAAACGCGAGAGCAGAAGTCGTCTGAGATATACTCAACACGAGATCTGCCAATTCAGTGGCCAGCGCTTGCTGGACTAGAGGCTTGTCGGACATCCAGAATCCATAAAAAATGCCTTTCCATAATTTGTCCACATCCGACTTTGGAATAACATTTGTGGTTTCAGACAGGAAGACGGAGAGATTTTGAACGGCTTTATCGCGAATCTTCTTCTCTTGTGTATTGTGAGTATGGTGATTGGGCTGTGCATTAGACTGCTTACCGGTAGAAGCCAAGTACTTGCCTAATGGCGGTGCAGTCATTAGCAGAAATCTTTGGTTTGGTTCGAAGTCCGATTAAAATTTGGATGACTTCATTGTATGGATCAACACGATTAGATTCCTTGTCCGCCATGTCGAAATCCCCTATTACCTGCCACGGTGCGTGGTCGCTTTCCTGCTTCTATCGTTATCGTGACGATTTTCTATAGTCTTGGACTCCTCCGCCGGAAAGCCTGCAGCAGATGTTTCCATCCGTCTCCAAATCCTACAGGTATCTAAAGATGGTGGTCCTGACATTTTCCACCCTCTCTCTGAGGGGTGAGCGCGACTTTCAACAAGGGGTTTTTGCTCATCTCTTGTAGGTTGACCGACTCCGATGGGCGCTGTCTTGACCTTCTTCCCCCGGCTGGTTCAGAAGCAGAGGCAAAGGAGAAGACCGCCCTCCACGCCGGTCAAACCTACAAGATGGTTTTCAAGACGAAAGAGTATTTTGACAAGACTCAGCGCTCTTCATTCTATCCTTGTGTCGAGGTGAGTAAATTCATTGTCTCAAAGCTCAGTAACCTGCCCATTGGGTCCATAGATAACGTTCGCAATCAACAAACCTGAAGAACATTATCATATTCCATTGCTGATCAGCCCTTACTCTTTCACCACATACAGAGGTAGCTGAGAATAAGTGTTTTGGATTCTTATTCACTGGTGGAACAACGTATCCACGTGCATGTAATCTCTAATGTGATCTACACGGCATGCGTGGTGATAACTAGAAATGATGCAGCAGTCATGGCGAGTGGTATGTGTAGCGGATGAATGTGTATGAGTAGATGTACAGCACAATTGAACATGTGAATGAGGATACAGTCAACATAAACCAAGAAAGCAAGATTATCGTACGAGTACGTTATCGTACTGAACGCCCTTTACGTTGCTACCACGCATCGAATTCTTGACGTTCTGCAGAAATTGTTCACGATTTCTACTCATTTCCTGAGCGGCATCTAAAAGAACCACCAATTAATTCGAAGGATCCAATAATGGAAGAGATTAGTGTCCCTACCCTTGTTTAAAGGATCATCGGCATTGGGCTCCAAAAATAGATATTGCAGTCCAACCATGACTGAATTGAGGTTTAGGACTGGCTTCCAGTCTTCACGAAGAATATTCAGGCAGACGTTGCCCTCATGATCAACGTTAGGGTGGTAAATCTGAAGAGATAAAAACCTGATATACTTTCAAGAAGGGACAGAGCCTCACCGTCTGCGTACATTTGACTTTGGGAGGGTCGTGTGGATAGTTGGTGTTGATGGCAAAGGAGAAGACAAAAGCTCCACCCTTGTACATGCCTGCAGGCCACATGAAACAGATTCGCATTCGGGTCCGCGTTAGACTCACCCTCATCTGGAGTTATAGTGAGTGTGAAGTTGAGGAGATCAGCAGGATCAGGAAAATTCGTCTTCATTGTCGATGGCAGATCCAGCTCGGTCAAGTCTGAGTTACACATCCACAATGACAAAGGAACCTTGTGAACTCAAAACGCGTTTACCTTTCTGTACTCGAATCTGGGCTGCACTAGTCTTCGGTTTCTTCTTCGCTGCCGCATCCTCGTTCTTCTTCATGCTCCAAATCTAAGGACACATTCTGAGTGGATTACATAGCAGTATGCAACCATTCTACCGTACTTTGATCATGGCGACTGTATGAAAGCGAGGGGAATTGGTGAAAACGAAGTGGTGGTCAAGGTTTGGAATTATTCGATGTTTGTCCGGACATCACTCCGACCTCATTTGGTGGCTGTGGCGGTGCTGCTAACTTGGAGTAGACATGGCCAGACAGCAGGATATAGCTATGGATCTTCCCATCATTGACCTCAATCTCTTTCTGTATGAACCTCGCGACTCCGACAAGGTTGCTAGCGAATGCAGGAAGGCAAGTTTCTGCTACGTAAACAATACATCATCTTATAAGTCACAAGGCGGCTGATGCACTTATTACCTACGGAGCACTTGTACTCCACGACTCTCGTGTATCTGAAGAAGACAATACTAAATTCCTTAATCTTCTTGAAGATTACTTTGCCCAGCCCATCGTAGAACTCAAGAAAGACGAGCGACCTGAGTTGTCCTACCAGATCGGTGTCACACTTGAGAATACCGAGAAACCTAAATGCGCAGTTGATGAGCCTTGTCTTCGTATCATCGCGAAACTTGACCCTGCTGAGCGGCCTTTGGATATTACAGCCCACGCACCGGATCCGAAATGCAGGTTCTTTTGGAGGATGGGGGAGAAGGCTCCATACGAGACACAATTTCCTGGCTTAAATGCAAGTAATGTCGTTCCCCAGGGTGAAAATATACGAGAACGTTGGACTCCTATTATGCAGCAGTGGGGGTATTCCATGAAGAGCGCGTATGTCTTTCCGTGTGGGATAGTTTGCCGAGTTAACACAATTGTTTCAGGGTGACAAGCCTTGCTGAGATGGTAGCCGTGGGCCTAGGTTTACCTGCAGAGACTTTTACAGACGCAGGGAGATATGGGTATGTCATTCAATAACCAATTAATTTCTATCTTACAGTTTAAACGTCCAAAAGCCCTCATCTCCTGGCGCCTACCGCATCGGATCTCGTCAAATATGGAAAAAAAGACACAATTCTTGCAGGATTTCACACAGATCTCAATTTCTTGACCATCCATGGACGCTCTCGTTACCCTGGGCTTCACATATGGGCTCGAAACACCGGAAAACGGATTGCAGTCAAGATTCCAGAAGGCAACTACCTTCTCGTACAAGCAGGGAAACAGTTGGAGCACATAACCGGTGGATTGATCAAGGCCGGTTTCCATGAGGTCGTTGTGAATGAGAAGACACTGTCGGTATGTCTTTAATACCACCATGCAGAAAAAATATGGTATAAGTTCCTTCTAGACCATTGAAACTCGCAAAGTTCAATACCCCCAACGCCCCCTTATTCGCATATCCTCGACCTTCTTCTGGCACCTTAACTCTGACTTCGACCTTTCACCGATTCCACAACTTTCCGCACGTGCGCAAGAGATTCGGGAGGAACAAGCTCGCTCAGGCCAAGAAGAAGATTACACTATCTATGAGCCCATGAAGGTTGGACATCATGTTCAGAAGTGAGTTCTCATGGTTTATTGCGAGCACAGCTTGTAAGAGACATTACAGTGAATTGAGGCATATTGCTCTGATGGCCTAAGAGTAATCGTAACATAGCACAAGCAATATACCCAACCTACCTTTACCGACAGACAGACATCTTGAACCAAGATCAAAGGGTTGTGCGAAGACGTTCCACTATGAGTGCGGACATCAAGATATCTTCAAAACATTCGTGCCCTTGAGGTGATATCTCAAGGCGGTGCGTTTGTGCTGGTTGACTATGCTTCCTTGGATAATAAGGAGGGATGAACCGTGCCAACACAGTGCCAAGGGTCTTGTCCTTTGAGGAAAAACACTGATAATGCTTGTCGGGTGGTTGTCTATCTTTTGCTGCTTGTGAGACGTACTGTAAGGACATTCTGAGCAGCGCTGTCATCCCAATAAAGGAACACAGTTTTACAACTGGGGTCAGGAATCTTCCATGTCCAGCTCTAGATGCCCGTGTGAAACCCAACAATGAAGACTACTCAATATCGTGCGTACCGAACGAAATGGCTGATGTCCGCTTTTGATGACCTCGCTCAGCAAATAGTCATTTCCTTTGAAGCAGATCATGCTCGGTCTTTTGGAAGTTGTCAAACCTATTCTGTCATGATCACTATGTTAAATCGCCAATCATGCGTTAAACCAACTTTCAACTCACTCGAAACGACCTACGAAATTCCCATCTTGAGAATTTCGCTGTATGGTAGTGATGTAAGAAGTTGGCGTGAAGAGGTTCATTTTCACCGAAATGAAGTAGGACGGCCCTGCATTTGAAATATCAATTGGAGGTGCGAGAATCATGCTGTTCGGAATCTCTGTTTGGGGCCAGAACGTATAGGTTACAGGAGTAAGTGGCTTTCGTGATTGTCCATAGCTACAATAGAGTTTAGGTTGTTCAGTATAAGTTTATCGAACGACGTACAGAAACGGTTCACGTACACTGGAGGTGATAGTGATTTGAAAGAGGTTGACGCGTCATAATTCAGGGGGGAATGGACTAGCGATGAGATGCTCCTCAGACTGGGTGTAGGGGAAGTTGGAGTTGTCGCTCGAGAGACCTCAAGTTTCTCACTGCCACACGGCGTATGTGGATGGCATGAGTCAATCAAACAGCTACCAGACAAATGCAGTTTCACCTGGTAGAGGGTAAAATCATCGTTTGCCTAGGCCGTCAAGAGTTTCAGAGATGAGCTTTTCGACTGACTGCTTTAAGGGTAACCGCAGTCCTATAGATCAGTACCATCAGAGCCCAGATCCATCCAACACTACCTGAGATAGTATCCCTTCGCAGGAGAGAAAGAAAACTTTCTTGAATATAAGCTTCACATATTACTGGTGACTCCGTTGTATAGGCGTTATACATATAGGGTTTTATTCACGATGTAATCGCAACCGACCTTACGAACCTACCCGTGGCGGGCCGTCGCATTATAAGATAAATGATAACTATCTATATCATAAAGACCCTTCTAGGTTAGAATAATTAGATACCAAAAGACTTTAGTACACTCTGCAACTTCACAATCATTTCATCCCACTCAGCAATTGGATCTGAAAGAGCAGTGATGGCACCACCCGCGCCAATTGTCCACTCCTCCGTCCAACATGAGGGTGTACTTTCAGAACAGCGAGGGTGAGTGTACTTGAAACAACTACGTATTGCGACAGACCAATCGCCTCCACCACCAACACACCAGTATCCAAAGACACCCGAGTACAAATTTCGTTCTTCGTCTTCCAGAACTTGAAGAATCTCGACAGTGCGCTTCTTCGGTGCACCCGTCATGCTTCCTAGAAGTTTATGAAGGTTAATTCTCAGATAAAGTTTAGATCAAGAAATATAGATACCAGGAGGGAGACTTCGACGTAAAACTTCCCAGCCAACATTGTATTCCACATCGCAGGCTGCACTGGAATCTGTTTTTCCTTCTATGACGCTGACCAGTTGCCAAACGGTTTCATATTCCTCGATACCACAAAATTGTTTGACCTGGACATCATCTCCTATGACCCCATGAAGATCATGACGGATAAGATCGACTATCATCAAGTTTTCTGCAACCTCCTTTCTGGAGTTAGCTAGTAATTCTTCTGCGACGGCACGAGTAACTTCAGGCGCTTTGCGTACGGTGCCTTTGATGGGTCTCAATTGGCACACTGAATGTGGAGGCCGTGTATAAGATAGAAACCGTTCTGGAGAGGATGATAGAAATGTAGACGGATGGAGGCGAAGGAAGGCTGAATAAGGTGCTGGATTCATTCTACGAAGTAGCTTATAGCGTTCCCAAGACGTTGAAGTTGAGGAAGAGCAGCCAGGAACAGAGATATGGGTATTAGCGGTTACACAGATTTCATATGAGTCGCCCGCGAATAATCTCTCTTTTGCCTGATTGATGCGAGCAATATACCGAGCTCGATCCGGTAACATGACAACAATTGGCGGAGAGTTTTTGCACGATGTCGAGGTGGATGAGGTGGTATCGACCGCGGAATGGAGCAATCGAGTCCTGGTTTCCGAAATCCATACATCGTCCCCAGGTAAGAGTGACTGTATGTAAACTTTCTCGGAAATAGAATCTAGAACGATGCTACGCTCTACAAAAACCAAATTAACATCTGGGTGACGATTGGTTGATTTGGATCGAGGTTTTTTAAAGACATGCAATGCTTGAACACCAAGTTCATAACTCAGTTGACCGACGAGGCCGCCCCAAAAAGGTATTTCGGGACATCCTTCGGCCTTGTGTGCTTGCATGAAGGTCGCAAGCCACGACCACACATCGTGCCCTCCTAATTTCTCGCGAACTGACGACTTCCCTTGCCTCAAAGATACAAAATCGTCTTCAGTGTTGTAGGTTATCTGAAGAGAAGTTGGAAGAAGAGCAGCAATAATCGAGAAACGGCCAGGTTTAGCTGCGGAGTCGAGCATTGCAAAAGGTGAATCATCGTCCATGGCCCCAAATAATTCTGCAATAGCAGTCACAGTGACGCCGGGTATATCAAAGATAGTTGTGGTTACGGTTCGAAGAGAAGGTGAAAGGAGAGGTAAGGGAGGTGAAATAGATGGCCAAGGGCTGCTGAACTTGTGCTTGCTGAAAGCATCCCATGGACGAATATTCCTTCCGTTTATTCTGGTCCACTCCTGTGCAATACGCCAAAAATTTCTGAGAACTTCCGCGCCCCCTCGTTGAGTGCAAAATGACTCTGGATGATATTGAACTGCCCAGAAAGGGCGTGTCCTGTGACAGGCGGCCATAACGACATGCCCATTGTCATCCTTGTCATTTGTCCAAGCAAGTTCTTCCAATTCCCCGTCTTTGGCAAGCACTACGTGAAGTGAATGGTACCTGACTGCGTCAAAAGATCCAGTCCCCTCGAAAAGGTTTGTCCCTGAGTGGTGGATGGTCGAAATTTGACCGTGTTTCACCACGTGTAATCTTTGAAGACGTGCGCCGAACTCAACCCCAAGGCTCTGAAGTCCCAGACACACCCCAAAGATTGGGAGTAGATGTACATCTTTCACCTTCCAGATATCTTTTACAACCCCGGTATCATGCGGATTGTCCGGAGAGCCTGGGCCTGGACCGACAATAACGGCAGAGAAATATGGGAGATAGGGCAGGAGTTCTTGAATGGTGAAGTCGTCGTTTTTGATGATAAAGATGACGCAGCTGGGAATCAATCGTCGACATGCGGAAGCAAGACTGTCATCGTTCAGTGGATTGTGAGTGGAATGTTACATAGCACATAACGTACTTGTATGTGAATGAGTCGTAAGAATCTATAAAGAGCAACTTTGGTTGCTGGAATGTCATTCTAGATCAGATATCCGTAATATTATTAGTCGAGTGCGCAGAAAAAAGCTTTCCAGTTCAATGAGTGAAAAATGATGAAATATTGTAGCTCGCCGTCATCCAGACGGGCAAAAAAAACGGACTTCAAGGTTATCGCAGAGTTTGAATTGGCTTGCAACAATTTTGCCCATCTTCCAAAAGTTCCGAGTCGGCGCGCGGAACATGCATTAAATAAGTATATTGAAAAAAAACTACTCCAAGAAAAGTCAAGTAAAGATAAACAAATAAGGAAAGGAGATCCGAAATGGCTGCACGTGATGCGCTCCGATTATTTTAGCGATTTTTGCGCACGTGACTGTGCTCATATGACAAAAACCCACTATAGCAGGCGGGAATACTAAGTAGGATAAGAAAGTACAGCAGCGACTGTAGCGTAGCCCAGTCGCTTCGCAAAGCCTGCTAAGACCTACTAAAAATCATACGAAAAGGCGTTACATTATTTATGGAACAAGTGGAAACCAAAAATTCGGTGATAGCCGAGCCAAACCAAAAAAAATATATCTGAACGTCTGCGCAGCCAACACATATTTTTTGGCCCAAGAAATAGTTGCGGCTCATTTTCAGGTCCAATGTACATACTTGACTGATTTTGTGTTTGAAACAGGTGCATCACATGACTAGTTGGAGATCAGTGTTTTTGTGAAGGGTTCAACTAAGACCCACTACTACGTACGACATAGCAGGCATTCCCAATGACAAGTCAAGACTTAAACCAGAAAATATTTAAGCGGGTACGTGATGGAGAATGCGAGGTGCTTATTCCTAATCCATTGCAGTTGAAGGTAGTTTGTGTCCCCCTATTGGGCGCTTCCCTCCTTACGCCTGCTTTGATCCCCGATGTTCTCAAATATCTGAGTGATTTACGCACAATCCTGCTAGATTTCAGAGTTTCAGGAACTGCCCTTACGCCAGACCTTATATCGTACACCTTCTTCCCACTTTCGACATTGCTTCGTCGCAACGCCGCGTCTGACATTCCTGATCAGGTATTAGAGAAGGTCTTCTTTATATTAAGCATTCTTTGCGAGGACTGGTGGTGGGACTGTGATATAGCTATATGGGAGCAACTCTTCATGCTCTGTGGAGCTGTGATAGCTGGGATAGACAGCAAGGAAAAGAGGACAGTTCGCGCTGACGAAACCAAACAAGCGGCCGGAGAGTGCCTACTTGCAATTTTGCGCGTTCGGACACACCCGACCCATTCGAATGCATCGACACTCTCTGATCATACAAAAGCGCGTTTGGAGATGTTAAAAACTATGACTGGAAGTGATCAATTTCTTCCCGTCCTCGGACAAACTCTTGATGCGCTTCTCGTTACTGTGGATACACCACATTTACCTTTGCAACGCGTTTCTCTGTCTATATTATCTTTACTCATCGGAAACTATGCTCCAGACGGTCTACTTCCCTCCGTTCTTCCCGGCATTGTAAGTCGGATGACTAGAATTGCTCTCGGTACGTCCACTAAGAGAGGGTGGGCTAATGGTGAAATTGTTTCATGTGCACTTGAGGTAATGCAACTTGCCATTGTTCGGGCACTAGGAAATGATATATGCACACAAGAAGGTGCTATTAATCCCATCGTCAAGCTCGAAGATCTTGTGCGCACAACAATAGGCCGACCACACTTGCCTTTCCCCGAATCACGACAGTTTAAAACGCTAAGGACACCGTCTTGGCTTAGAGGTACATCCTCTCAAGTCCTGATCGCACTCAACACCCTCACACCTCTTGTGACACATCCAACACCATCGGCTCTTCTGGCCGTCTCGAGATTATCTATCACCCTTTTAAATGCGACTTCCATGACTTTGCCAGAGGTACAGCCTCTGCTCCTCCACTGGTTACTCTCGCTATCCAACTCGGATTTCTTGTCCGTTTCTATCCAGTCTCGTGAAACATTATCGTCGCTTCTCATGACCCCGTCGGCGGCACAGGTCCCTTTGCAGCACAGGTTGATACACATTACAAGTGACAGTCTCTCGGTGTTACCGCGACTGCTTCTTACACATGCCGACACCAAAGTCGAACATGTCGCTGGACTAATCGAGGCGGTTTGTCGCCTTGTGCATCCTACAGGCGAAGCCAAGGAGGGAGCTTCATTCATTTCTGACGGGATTGGAAGGCTTCTTGGGCCCTGCGGCGGGATTGAGAAATGGGGCTGGAGTTTATTATCCGTTCTTGAACTCAGTATGCCCTCAATCACATTTAATACAGCCTTTTCTGGTCGGTTGATGCTCGAGAGCAATACAGACATAACTCAGTGGGAGGGCTTTCCTGAGATAGACTTCAAAAATGTTTTCTCTACTAGCGCCAAGAGGGCTTTGGAACGGATGTTCCGTGAATTGGGTCGCGCAAGTGGAGATAGCTGTTTATTCTCTATCGAATGGTTCATCAGTGTGGGTCGGAGTGGAGTAGGCACTAGGTCAATCACAGCGATATGGTGTGCCTGTCGGCTTCTCGAAGGAGTCGCAGAGATATCTTTGAATCAGGTGAACAGAACTGATATTCCTGCACGGAGAAGTACACGTTTAACAAAACTGGTCCGCTCGTTGGCGAGAAGTGTGGCAGAACTTTGGGATGAACCTGATATGACCGAAACAACAGAAGGTATGGTTACAGAGGAGGAGTCCACCCCTACACAGTCACTGGTTCAGCATGCAAAGGGCATCAATCCCCTCCACGAGAATCTGCGAATAACAAGTCAAACTATGGCAAAGCGGATGGCGACAAATCAGCCAGGACTTCACAAATTGCTGTCGCTTCAATTTCTCGCCGTGTCAGCAGGGATACTACAAGCGCAATACAGACCTTTGTTGCTATATACGTTATATCCGATCTTACGATCTCTTGTATCTCCCGATGTCTGCCTCTCTTCTACGGCTCTCGCCACCCTGAACTATGTCGCCATTATGACTTCTTATGCATCCCCAGCCAATCTCCTTCTTTCCAACTTCGATTATACGCTTGACTCTATATCTCGCAGGCTCAGTCGCAAGTGGCTTGACATCGAGGCAACAAAAGTCTTATCGCTCATGGTTCGCCTTGTTGGCAGCGACATCGTAGAACGTGCTGCGGATGTTGTGGAGGAGTGTTTCGACCGGCTGGACGATTTCCATGGATACAGCATCATCGTGGAAGGGCTTACAGAGGTCTTAGGGGACGTACTCAATGTCATCCAGGAGGATAAGAAAAACGGTTCATCGATTTCAACTGATCCATCCGATGAAATGGAGGAGGCGCGCATTACATCAATGGAATCCTTCTTCCAGTGGTTACCGTGTAGGCATCAGGAGCCAACGGAGGAAGATGACACTAATGATTATGGCCCTGCACCAAAGGAAGCCTGGGGGAAAAACAAATTGTCAGAACCTGATCCTGCAGACGACACTGGTGCTGTGGAAGAACCTGATCCAAACGCAGATTTGCCTCTTACTCCGATTCAGGGGCTAACCAAGCAGATTGTGTCACGTTCACTGTACTTCCTTACACACGGCTCTCCTCTCATTCGGGCTAGAATTCTCTCTTTGCTAGCCTCGTCTGTCTCGGTGCTCTCCGAATCTGCTTTATTACCTTCTATTCACTATGCATGGCCTTTCATTCTGAACAGGCTCAGCGACTCAGAACCCTTCGTCGTGAGCTCGGCTGCTCTTTTGGTAGAGTCTCTTGCAACGCATTTTGGGGGTTTCATGTTCCGCAGAATTTGGGACGATGTTTGGCCTAGATTTCGTGTACTTCTGAACCATCTGGACGCTGTTGATGCTACAAGTGCATTGTCAAGACGAGGAGTCGGCGCTGTTGGGACTGAATCGGCTTATACACATTCTCACCGTACTTATCGGTCGGTGATCAAGACAATGACTGCAGCCATAACCACAGTACATCTTCAAGAAACCTCCGTCTGGCAGCTCTTGTTGGCTTTTCGGCGGTTTTTACATGGAGAAGCTCATGAAGAACTTCAGCAATGCGCCCGAGATCTGTATCTGGCTGTAGGCAAGAAGGAGGCAGATGCGGTGTGGCTTGTGCTCTCTTCAACCATGGATAGCACGCATGCTAGTATGAGATTCTTAACGACATCACGATGGGATATCAGGTTTAATGCGGATATCATATTCCGAAATATGTAATGCTGTAGTCCCTTGTCCAATACAGGGTCTATCCTTCCTCTTATTTCAAGTCCTTTCGTGGATTGTATCGACGGAGCTCCACACCGGCCTCTTGAAAGAGCAACGCAGATATCTCGTCCCTGTTAATTATGAGATGACAACAAATGAAGTCAGGGAACAGACATACACTTTGTATGTCAAATTGTAGACGACGGTCCTGACACCAGTCTGGATTATTTTGATCGTGCACCTAAGGCACGGACAACTTGAAAGCGTTCAGTCAGCAGGCAAAATGCGCTTGTACAAGGGAGTTGCGAACGTATTGCAATACAAGACAGCATTTGGCCCGACTCGCTCCCTACCGGCTTCCAGCAGAGCATTTTCTTCTGCATGTAAGCATACGCATTCAACCGGTACATCTGGAATAAGAGTAGTCCCGTTGCATGTCACACAACCGCCTTCGGAACAGTTACGCAGTCCGCGAGGTGTTCCATTGTACCTGCACAGACCTGGAACGTTTACAACACGTCACACATGCAGATACCAGGCTAGTTTTACCCAGTAGAGACTACACGATTTTCGCGAACAAGAACCGCACCAACGCGACGTTTCATGCAGTTTGATCTCTGAGATGCAAGAGAAGCTAGAGTCTTGAGAGAGAATTATGAGGCGCAAAAATAACAATTCGTAGACAAACAGTCCACACCATGAAATAAGCATCCCACCCAGGCCGTAGTTTTTCGGCATCAAGCAAATTCAGCTCCTCAAGATGTTTATGGAGGCTGGATATTGTCCTGAATGAGTTAAATACATGGACATTAACAAGATCCCGTAAGCTCAACAAAGAGGACGAATCGTCAGAATCCGTCCCCGTCTCTGTGGAAACAGAGACATCGACACCAAAGCTGACACGATCGTTATCTTGAACGAACTTTTCAAGAGATTTCCTAACCATAGGTCATTTTAAGTCCAGTCAGAGGAGAATGATCAAAACATACTCTCCTGATCGCATGAAGCGAAGAGTCAGCGGCGCATCTACACTGAGGAGCATGAAGAATGGACGTCTAATGAACAGCTTGATCAGCTCCTGAGTGCGTAAGTCTGTAGTGACGAAATTAAGGTGCCAGTTCTTCGTAACATATTTCAACAAATCTGGTGCTGAAGAGAACACCAAAGCGTTATTATCTAAGACTGCATTTGGATGTGGCATTGGGGGTATAGCATCGACCTGGAGAGGCAGAGAGTTAATCTCAGGCGTTGACAGGCCCCCAACGGTTCCGAAAGGGCGCGGAGAACCTGTCAGTGATATCTAGGACTGTGGTTAGAGTGTTTGAAATGTGGGAGGAGTAAAACAAACTTTCACATCTGGTAGTGTGGATGTAGACGAGGTCTTTTGCTCGATCCAGACAGACAAAAAACCATGAACAGAGACGTAGTAGTCTCTGACTTGTGACTTCCCCGATGAAAGCGTACCGATGACAGCGAGAAACATTTTCAAGGTTGCAATTGACAGTGATACAGTCGGAAGTTGATTTAAAAGTAATATATATGTACTTCAGGGTCTTTTTCAGATCGAGGAAATCTGAGATGTGACAAATGTGATAATAAACGAGAGCAAGGGCAAATCTTTGCCACGTGAGGAAAACTTGTGAGCCTCATGTCGCAATTTTGTCTCTTCTGGAAACGTCCGTTCTTCCTTCATGTACATGACAAATGTGGGGTTCTATTCCGATAGGCAAGAGATATCCTTACTGGGTAAAAAGGACTGAGATAGCAACCAGTGTATGTCTGATTCAGCTAAGCTAGTCACGGCTCCTTTCCCCAGGTCAGCTACCCTTTGGATGTTCACGGTACTTGGAAAATGCCACAAATACCCGTCGATCTTGCGTGGCACCTTGATAGTCAGGCGGATCAACTTAACGACTATCTAAGGCAATCCCCTACTACTCTTCCTTTGTCTGGCCGGAATGAGTTTCTCAAGCAGCGACAATGCAACGATAATTGATGACCGAACCCACTAAACTCGTGTAACTGGAAAAGAGTAGGTGACATTACCTGAGCAACCTTGTAACGTGGCACAATGGTTAGTCTACCTTGGCCTCACTTTGTGCCTTCTGGATACACCTGCGATTGTCCAAAAAGAACCCATAACACTCTTATCTCTACAAATATCGTCTGCTTGCCAGGTATCTTTCCAGTCGTCGATTTGTCTTCCATCTCGTTTTGGCCCTGTACCTCTCAGAAACAGACTACATCCAGCCTCACCTACCACAGTGATTGGTTGCAGTCCGCTTGGCTACCATTGCCACGGTAAAAGTGAGCTTTCAATACATCTGTGCACTATATGACTGAATCAGAGGAGAGATCAGAGGCAGCCGTGGGTGCTTCTTTGGCCGTGTGGGCGCCGACATTTATTTGTGTAAACAAGCCGCTTTGGCTTCGAGATCTTGTATACCATGTATGATCTCTCATGTCCTTGTAGTCTTCCTGCCCTGACGACCAGCTCGACTACAAAATAGCCCGTCTCTTCCATTTTCCTGTCTTCCAATACGCTTGTATCTCAATCCTGTCCACCGAGATGACAAGCCTCCCTGCGTCCTCTGACATTTCCCAGGTATGTTCTTTAATTGGTATATCGTCAAACTCATAAAACCTATATGTGTAGAGTCCCTCTGCGACTCCCCGAACCTCTGTTCAACAACCTGTGCGACTAACGCGCCGTCAACTCCTGGCTCAACGTATCCAACAGATAACCTCTGTCGCTATGGGAGACGGCATTCCACGTGTTCCATCTCCAGACGAGGTTGTGTCCATACGCAAGGAAACTCATGGCTATATCCAGCGTATCAAAAGCCTGGAGGACGCGAAGGAACTGGGTGGACCCCTTGTTTCGTGTATCGATGAATCGCTCATCTTGGCCCGTGCACACTACCTTACATATTTCCCCCGAATTTTTCGCATTAATGACTTACCCCCCGAAATCATCACCAATATATTCCGATTTATCGTGTGGCCCGTTCCTAATCCATCTATTGGTATACTTTGGCGCCTCCGGCTCACATGGACCTGTAGACGTTGGAGGGAGATTGCACTTGGTGACTGTACTCTCTGGAACGCAATTTGGTTCCGTGACAGGCCCCCTTTCAAGCGCTCTTGGGCTTTTCTCGAGAGAGCTGGGGCATCTACTTTGGATTTACGAATCAGTAGCGAAGATACAACACCAATCTCTCTCGTAGAAATGGATGGCCTATTGAACAGGCTACTCACTTATCTATCGCGCATTCGTATCCTGATATACATCGGTTCAAGCTGGGAACACGTCGCTCTTCTGCTTGACAAACTTCGAACCGCAGACGCTCCGGTGGCCCTTGAACGCTTGGAAATACATCGGTTGGGACGCATTGATTACGGTAGTGGTGGCTATATACGGCCCACAGCATTATTCAGCGGGAAAGGGACACCGAGGCTCCATTATCTCTCCCTCTCCGGCGTGCATATTGATTGGAATACCCCCATATTGCAGAATCTCTCGACTCTCGATATCAGAAAGCTTCCTTTGGAGCTCTCTCCCACAAGTGCCCGTTTTAGAGAAATTCTTCTTAGCTGTCCTGCACTTCGAAAGCTCTGCCTGGACGGAGCGGGTCCTCAGATCGATCTTTACGATCCACCGCCTTTCCAGATCGTTATGTCAAACTTGAAAATTCTCTGTATTTCCGATTTCAGTGCCCAATATGCTCATCATGTCTTCTCACACTTCACTGCTCCGAATTTGGTTGACTTGACATTCATCAACATGGCGGGAGAGGATTATTCTCCTTTATACGAGATCCTAGTTAATCGTTTCCCCGAAATCAAGCTATTGACGATGTACGCTGTCGACCTACCGGTCAGAAGAAATATCCTGGTTCAGTGGTTTATGTCGATGCCCCGACTTACCTATCTACGCATTGCCAACCTGCCATCGGCATTCTTTGAGCTATTCCTTTTGGACCCGCGCTCAGTTTTGGCACCGCATGAGATGCACCCTTCCCCAAAAGTCATTCTGGCGCCTAAACTGGCTGTCATTGAATCCCATCCTTCAGTCTTTCGGTCACTACCTTGGTTTGCAATGGAACGCCAGATGCTGGGCGTTCCTCTAAACAAGGTCTACATTACGCAAACGAAAGACCATGATATGGGCAATGAGGAGTTTCAAACTGCTTGCAAACACCTTATGAAGGTCACGTCTCTTCATTTTATGTTCAACGGCACAAGAACTCCAGAAGAGGATACCATTATGTCTGAGTGATATTGATATTATTGATCAGATTTGATACCATGTACTCACAACCCTCACAACCTTAATACGAATTTTACTAGTGGTAATATAATACATATATCCTGATCTTTTAGCTTTTGCTGAAAGGTCTTCGCGCAAGAATATTTTTGACAGGATGCAAGTTAATATCGACAATTAACTTAGCGACTTCTTTCTTTTCCTACCGTTTGTTGAAATGACGGACGGTGGGGATATCACATTGACTTCCGACCCAGCGGCGGAGAGCCGGGGTAGCGGTTTTTGCTTCGCACCGATGGCAGATAGAGAAGGGACCGTTGCTGTTTGACGGGCGAGGGAATTCTTTGACTTCGACAAATGGTCGTTGCTTGCTTGAGTACCTGTATTCTCACAGTGAAGGTGTTATCTCCGAGGAATGTATGAAAACGTACATTTCATTGACTGGTCTCGAAACAGAGTCACAAGTAAATTCATCTCTTCTTGATGTACCACGCGTGCAGAGGGATTACCATCGAATGCTGTGCCTGCAGGCTCTTCGTCCATATCAACGTCCTCGTCGTCATGCACGAGTTGAGACGGTACTTCATCAGACCGTGGTTGCAGAAATCCACCAATTAACTGGTTAAAAATAGGTTCAAATGCCGGCATAAGATACGTAGGGACGGTGGACGCCTTCGTAATCGTCGTCTTTCCAATATCTTTGTATTGCCCCTCGACTACGGGAAGAGTGGATGGGTTTTCTGCAAAAGCAGCTTTACCAAAGATATCTTGGAACAATGTGCGCTTCTGTGGGGTAGAGGTTAAAACAATTCCAGTAGCAGTAGAGCCGGCCTCCTTTGCCAGCTTGAAATTGTCTCCAAAGAGTACAACATCCCAATCGCAGGTTATGCCCACGAAAATATGGCCAAATGATCTTGCCAATAGGTAAGGGGCAATAGTCCGCATCTGAAATGGAAGGGAGCGCGCGATGAAGGGAATGGATGACATAGAGCGAAAAATGAGAACACGAGTCTTCTGGTGTTCCTGGCCAGGAGAGGTGCAAAACACAGCGAATGTATCTGCAGCTGGGTGGGGAACCACTTGAATGATTGATAAAAGGGCCTTGTAGCTCCAACGAACTAAGAAAAATGTATTAGTCTTTGCTGAAAAACGACACAACAGAGCTGACCAGTTTGAGATACAAGATCCCATAGAGTTACACTGTACTCTCCAACAACCACCAAGTAACGTCCCTCTTTACCTACAAAATGAGCGGATCTGTTGATATTGCCTTCTGTGGACACAAGGGTAAGGAAGAGGACACTTGTCGAATCGTATAATGCAACGTATGGTCCAAATGTGATAGCCAGGATTGAGGCATCCTGTGACCATGCAACTGAGTGAGGCACCTCAGATCGGAAACCAAAGGTTGAGCGAGCGACCCAAAATTCTATTCCATTCGTCAGACAGATAAATCATTCGCAAACATAAACGCACCCTCTACCATCTCAGACTTCCCCCCCGCCGACTTCAATCCCCAAGTTTTGATAGCTCCGTCTTCCCCAGAAGTAACCAACAAGGGCTTGAGTCCAGGGCTGAATGCTAGGCACGTGACCCGGTGAGGACCATGAGGATGGTCTATCCTAGTATTCAAAGTCCACCGGGAAATTTTGACATCCCACCGCCACAATTTCAAGTATATCTCATTCCGAAATCCATCGTCAACATAGCGAGCATCAATTGTGGCCAACCAGTCTCCGGAGTGAGAGAGAGAGGTTTGCTCTACAAAAGACGACTCCATCGGCTGTTCGTCTCGTCGAGAGACTCTGTTCGAGGGTGACACCTCGAGTTCGGACACGAGTTTGGCTGATGAAGGGGAAAATATTTGGAGCGATGAAGGATGAGAAGACGGTAAAATCAGTGTTGAGGACAAGGAATGAACAGCGATAGGTACATGTTTATGTTCGGACGTCATCTGATGAGGCATAGAGGGATCTACGAATGCGACCTCGAGAATCAGCCCCTGGGATGTCATTCGATATCAGTCAACGCACCAAGCTTGATCCTTGAGTAACTCCTCGATATTCTTAGATTTCCCGAGGTGACAAACACGTAGGTTGCATCCGAGAGACCGAGGAGGAACTCCTCCTCCCCTTTGTGATTTTTAGAAACTGAGATAGTGTTGATCGGGGCTCCAATACGGGGCACAAATTCTTTTTTTCCTGTATGCAGTTGCCAAATAACAAGCACTGACTCCTCTCCACCACTCAACAGGTAAGAACCATTGCTGGTGAAGGCAATTGATGAGACGGCATGCGCATGCCAATGTAAGGTAGTCGTTTGTGCCCTTTTTTCCACCCCACGAGCATTGATGGGCTGAGCTTCGTTCAAACAATACCATAAGCGTATAATTCCTTTGTCGTCACCCGTAGCAAAATACTCTTCTGCTGGATGAAAAGAAAGACACGTCAAGCGTTCAGGAGAGACGTATTTGACGAATCCAGAGGTCAATGATGAAGTTGCTGCGACATACGCTTTGTGACCGGCAGTAGCTACAAGCCACGATCCACTAGGAGAGAGGGCAAGGGCTGTAGGAAAGCGAGTTTTTCCAATTGGTAGGATTTCTTTGGACTTCGATGAGCTGTCCAGTGTCCGAAGTGAAACGCGGAGTACGACGGCATTATCATCTGTGTCATGTGGGGATTTCAATGAGTGAAGCGCAAGAAACAAGTTTTCCACAAACCGTTGCCATAAGTCTTTGTTTTCTCACTCAGCCTTGAGGCGGCAACAAAAACCATGTCCCTACAAGACTCATGAGCACAAATGTGATGTATCGGCTGCGAGATATCAATCGTCTGTAATAAAACTGCTTCGACATAATCCCAGACAACGAGGCGTCCATGCAAAGACCCAGTGATCAGCTGAAAACTGTTGTGGGGATTAAGTATGGCGGTGGTGAGGAGATCCGAGGAAGTGATGTTGCTTGTAGAGGGAGGTGCACTCAAAGTAGAGACAACTTGGCCAGTTGTTACAGAATGAATCTTGACAGACGACCCGACAAGCGAAAAGAAGTATCTGCATCCCAAAAAATCATTCTCAGGTGGCGTTGCAAGAACAATAAAGGTTGTCGACACACTTTCCGTCTTTTGTAAATACTGGCGGAAACTTACTTGCGGACGGGTCAGTCAGATACGACCATTCCCAATCGCCTTCTGTATCCAAGGTATCCCAAGAGGCAATCGCTTGAGGCGTGGCTGGGAGGTTTTCTTTTCCTTTGCCTTTTCCTTTGCGTGAAATATGTTTTTTTGCAGGCTTGACTTGATTAGGTGGCGGGGGCGAGAGAGGGATTTCGTGAGGCTGGCGCGACGTCGAAGCCGCCATTTTGCTGCGATTTCAAATGAGTTTAAGTTATTGCATTTGGCAAAAAAAAATCGTGCCAAACAACCTGTACAATGTGGCTGTGACAAACAATTTGTTTTCTCCAAATCATACGCAAGTTTGCACTTTACCGACGTGAAGGCAGTGAGGAATAAGTATACAAAAAGATTGATCAAAAGATGTATCTACTAAAAGAATGTCCGACTATAATTTATGCCCCACAAGCACCCTCAGCGAACGACAAGGTATCTGCCTTTCGTCATCAGACACAAACCGCCGAGCTTCCAGCAAGCTTTCTCTGATACGTTCCTCTTCCATGATTTCAGCTTTCGAAAGAGAGTCCCTAGCCGGAAATCCCCATCCGATTCCAGTCAGAGAACACCAGAGGGATATCCTTGCCTGCATATCACTTCGAGAAATGATCTAAGCAATGGGAAAAGCTGGATCATTCATTGGGTCGGTACAAACCTCTTGTATCGCTCTAGAAGACGCTCAAATTTCTTGCGATTCTTCAATTCTTCGAGTTCTTCGTCATCGTCCCATCCATAGGGAGTGAGCTCTTCCTTGCGATTGATTATTCGATCTTTGAGTTCCTCCCACATAGCCTCCTGACACGCCAGTACGGACTGATAGGATCGGTACAGATGCATTGCTAGCGACCGCTCCGACAAAGCTTCCAGTTGTTCGAGGGGAAATAAGGAACGAGGCAGTGCAGCTATCTCGCTTTCACTGAGTGACCCGTCAAGGAGAAACTGATTGAATGATCGCGCTTTGGCAGAAGTATCCCCACCTTCAAACGGAGATGAGAAGGATGCGGATGCTGTTCCCGGCTGCGCATTAAAAACAGAAGAATCGTTCGAACCAGTTGTAGAGTTTGTTGATTCAGATATCGTTGATGTAAAGGATAAAGAATTGGGCCGGTTCATGGGGGACGAGGTAGAAGGACGAAGGTCAGACGTGTCGGCATCGAGGCCAATTGAGTAAGATCTAACAGTCTGAGGTGGAAGTGGATGCGGTGGGGGTATTGGAGGCATCGGAAAATTAATCACTGGGCCAAGTGTCACCTGTCTGAAGTATGTAGTAAAATAACTGGGTAGAACCGCTAGAACGATTGAGCACAACTGATTAAAGGAGAAAAAATGCTCTTGCTTACCGCTTGGTTTCAAGTTAATGAAACGATGTTCAAATACAGACTTATTGAGGGATTCAAGTAGAGCATGATCATGTGATGGGATGTTCTGCGGAGTGTTGGGAGGGGACGGATAACTACGTCGAGAGCCATCGGGATAGTGAACAGATGTGTCCCTTCTTGCTTGTGATCTGAGTGCGGAGGTGAACCACCGAGGTAACAGAGGGAACATAACGTCTAAAGGATAGACTTGAGTTTATCGGGGCAATCCAATTGGTGGGATGACACACCATCCTCAATGATTTCAACTGAGCCTCCTGGTCTCAGTACACGGTTTACTTCCTTGTACGAGATTAAAGAACCTGTATTTCAAGTTAGAGCATAGCTTACCTCGAAAAGAACACCCCACTGTGTTCTAGCGTTAGTAGGTATGATTGACATCCAATACTACCCTACCTTATTCTCTGGTACACCTTTGGCAATTGCTTGTATATGTACATGATCAAATTCGTCATCCTCGAAAGGAAGTTTAGTCGTCAAGCTCAACGATATGATGAGCTTTTGACTCCGTCCGGACGAGATAAATAGAATTTACAAGTTTCCATGGCGCCATTCTATCCGCCGTGCAATTGAGTCATCGAGCATCTTGAGGGGTATTTGAACATTGACCAAGTCGAAGCCGACCTTTTGAACTTCAGTTAGGTTGCGGATCCGCAAGATGATAATTGTCACTGACAAACTCGCAGGCCGGCCACTGTTTAGCAGCTTCGATAATCCATGTACCTGTCTGAAATACAAACAGACGGTCATGATCGACTTTTATACCAATTAATCCGACCCACTCCACATCCAAGGTCCAATGTTCGTTGGGGCGGCCCTTCAGTAAAATTGACGAAAGATACGGATCCTCTGAGGTGCTGAGCCAACCTATTGTCCAATGATTCACTGTTATAGTTTGTAGTCAGCCCACGTAACATGTCTGAGGAAGGAACTGACATCTCCAGAATGTGCCTGTCGTAAGATAAGGGGTATGGTGCCTTTTCGCTGTCGAAAGAATGGTGCTTGTGACCGTGCTTGTACTGAAATTGTCCCTCTTTGAGCCTGGGATGTCGTCGTCCATCGAATGTAGGCGTCGATGTGTAGAATCCAGTTGATGATGGGTAACTATCGTATGACTTCATTGCTCCTCGATTCCGAACGTCTTATAAACGAAACACACTGAGCAGCTTTTGCAAATCTGTGGAGAGCGTGAAGAGGAAAAGTACATATCAGACCATAAGAGAGTTGATCATGACGTGAGGTGATGCCTGACGTTGCAGTTGACACGAGCCTCGAAGCAAAAATCATCAGATATGTCTCGTATGTTCCGCCTCTTTCCTTCAATAAGTATATACGAGACACACTGTTGGCTTTTAGAATTCTCAACTCAGCCACTACTTCAATCCGGTTTCTGTGTATTTGGAACGACTGGGATGGCGGGTAAGTAATTACATAAGCAGGAATCGGCCATATCCAATGCCTCGTCGCAAACCAACATCTACTCGTCAAAAGAAAGCCGACATTCAGCTAAAGCGAGCGATCAAGCGTGGTGATGTACCATCCCCCGATCCGCAGAAGAAACCTCACATACCCAAAGTCAGGCGTGGACCCGCACTCACAGGTTCTCCGTCAAATCCTGCCCGCGTAGTTGGGCATGCTGCGAGCCGCCTGCAATCGTCTTTTGTTGTGCTTCCATCAAAGTTTCTTGAAGAGACTAGAGTTCTCGCCTCCAAAATTTCTCTAACTCGTCCCATTCCAGACACAGCTGTGATTTACACTGAGGACTTTTATGGTCCGACTGGCCCGAAGTTGACTTGTCCTCGTCGCCCAAAATGGCGATTTGATATGACGAAAAAGGAGGTTGAGCACAATGAAGAAGGAGTGTTCAAGAAGTGGCTAGATCAGATGGATAGATATGTGCTTGATTGGCAGAACGAATCGGACTCACGGACTCAGGAACCTACTAAAGTCGAGCCGTCCTCAATGAAAGGCTTCATCAGCGAGGAACATGACAGAATGCCTAGATCATCCACATATTTTGAGAGGAACCTGGAGGTGTGGCGTCAACTGTATGTGTTTTGCAACAAAGGCTTGATTTCATGGCAATTGATCTTGGTATGTGAAGGTGGCGTGTGACCGAAATTTCACAGATTCTCCTTGTGCTTCTCGACTCTCGTTGCCCTCTTATGCACTTCCCCCTGTCTCTTGCTTCTTATCTGTCAGATCGCAAAATTATCTTGGTCCTCACAAAGGTCGACATAACCGGACCAGAACGAACGTCGGCTTGGGTAGAATATTTTCATAAGACATATCCTCATCTTCACGTGGTACCAATTGAATCATATGCTGCCAAAGATGAAGGGGAAGGTCACCAAGGAAGGACTCAATACGAACCTCATCTTGCGCCTAGCTTTCGCGAGCGGTTGGTAACAGCTATTCGTCATGTTCACTCTGAGATGTTGATACCGCCAGAAAAAGTTCGTAACAGCCTTGGACAGCTCAGCACATGGAAATATCCTGTCAAAGCAGATGTTGATTGGGACGATGTCATGAAAGCAACGGATGCCAACGCAACATGCTTCCGTCAGACAGAAAGTGACAGGGAGGAACTAGAAACCACTGGTAGACGAGAGATCGAGGACTCTGACTTTCTAACCATCGGTATAATTGGTACGGCTCAGGAGCCTTCTTTTACAGTTGATTGATAACCCTCTAGGACAACCTAACGTTGGGAAATCTTCACTCATAAATGCTTTGTTTGGATTGAATAAAGTACGGGCATCAAAAACTCCAGGCAAAGTTAGCAGGATCGAACTCTTTGGTTCTACTGTTTTATGTTTAATATACAGACGAAGCACTTCCAAACGCTGTTCTGGACACCCCATGTTCGTCTAGTTGATTGCCCTGGCCTCGTTATGCCCAACTTTGTTCCTCTGGAGATTCAGGTGTGTAACAGAGCACAAGGCCGGTGCCCCATCACAATGACGCTTAGGTTCTCTGTGGGATTTTGCCCATTTCTCGTATATCTGCCGTTCCCTCATCCATTTTCTACGCCGCAGAAAGAATACCCATCGAACGCGTCTACGGACTTGAACATCCTGATTTAACGTCGATTCCAACGTTTGACAAAAGGACGTGGAGAGGTGGTGTACGACCAAACGTGGAAGAAAAGAAGCCGCTTGGAGTCTGGACTGCAATGAATGTCCTGATTGCGTATGCAAACCGAAATAAATGGGTTACTGCCAAAGCAGGCAGACCAGACATACATAGAGCCGGAAATGCGCGTACGCAACTGTCTCGTTTCATCCCTCGAACATATTGAACTAGTTCTCAGTACTCAGAGCATTGGCGGAAGGAAGGATTGGCTGGGCGTTTTGGCCTCCGGGTACAGATTTGAAGTCAATAAGGGCAAATTCAGAGGAGCAAGGAAGTGGTATATGGATTCCACATGCTGGTGTCATTGAAGATGAGATCGACAATGATAGCAACGAACCAGACGAAGACGAGAAATCAATTGTTACATCTACCATCTCTGATGAAGAAACATCTGACGAAGACAGAAGTAGTGAGGCAGAATATGATAGTGAAAGCATGATGATTGGGACCAGTGGATTCGGGGCCCTCTCAGTTGATGACGTTGAGGAAGAAGATGAGGAGAATCAAGGACAGGACGCAAATTGACCATACATCAGCAAAACGGAGGCGTTGGTACTTGGAGAAATAGGGGCATTTACGACATTCAAGGTCCAACAAGCTTTAGGACCTATATTCCGGACCTCGATTTATTGTATACACCTTAAAAAAATCATTTGACTCGTTTGAACAGTTAAGATTGGACCAAAATTAGATTCCATCCACTAAGTGGCAGTCTTGCTAGATCAGCATATGATTGATATTGAGGTGCATATAGTCAGATAAGTACAAACTTTTTACTGGTTACACCAAACATGTCATTATTCTCCTCATATAGCTTGCAGCAGCTGGAATCTAAGAGGCCCTTGTTCACCAGCCCAGATTGTATTGACATCTAGAAAAGGATTGATGATGAGAGATAGAGATCTTTTTTGATTGCTTTATGTCTAGGTATGGTAATTATGGACACTCCATTTGGTACTCCAGCCTGATGCCCTTTTCAAGCATGCTGTTTATGCCTTGTAGCCATTTAGCTACAGTTTGACCTTTCAGAGTTTATATTATCTTCCCATATCAGATCTCAAACTATCTACCACTAACATGCTATCCCAATGATTGTACTCAGCTGCATTTGGCAATGCTTACCAGCTTGAAACCAGCAAGGGTTTACTTTACTATACCCCTCTACAAGCCCTCTCTACAAGCCCAGATGTTATCCTTCCAAGGAGTGCAGTCCCTCAATGGGAGTTTCACCCAGGGCAAGGTCTGGCAGACACTGGAGTGCACCCAGCCACAGCCATATATATGTTGCAGCAGGTTTCTTGCAGAGAAACAGACTGAAACCAGAAAGTAGAAGTGATAGTCCAACAGAGTTTATGCAGGGAGTCTGGGCAGGGTCCCAGAGAACATGCCGATAGGTGTTCGAGTTGCGGCAACAGGAAGTGGTAGTAGAGAGATGTGCCAACACAAATGTGTGGCTACAGGAAGGGGGAATTTAATATTTTGTGTTTATAAAAAGTCACTTAGTGTCTTCTGAATGTGAATGCCTTGCCATAGGTGCAAAGGTGCATATAGTACTGGGAGCGCCAAGTGATGGCAACATAACATGGTAGTCAAAAGAGTCAGCAAGGGATAGCGGCAAGAGTATGGTGCTAACAGGGAAATTGTAGCAAGAACACAGCAGAATAAACATTGGCAACTTATAGTTTATGTAAGGGCGATCCTTGGAAGCTATGGCTCAGTCACACAGCTGGGAAAGGGAGATTCAAAGTGTATTAGTGTATGTATAAGTAATAGAAGTAAGCAATAACAACTACACACCTGGCAAAGGGAGATCCAAAGAAAACAAGTCTAAGGATTCACCTTGCCAGGCACTCAGAAAATAAAAGTAAGTCACATAATATATAAGCCACATGTAAGAATCACATGTCCAGATCACCTGCTTGAGGTCACATGTCTGAGTTCCAGGTCTAGGTCACATGCTGAGGTCACATGTGCAGC
>JAGGAT010000218.1:0-51433 GCA_017657195.1 Termitomyces sp. T70a | reverse complement strand
TATATATTCCTTTGCCTAGTCTTTACATTGAAAACGACATAACACCAATATATTGGCTATGTGCTTTCTGAACAAATAGATCGAATGTTGAATACATCACATGATGGCAAAAATCAAAGACATTATTCACACACCCCATGCCTGCTGTATCACATGACAGCAAAAATCAAAGACATTATTTGCATGCCCATCCCCTGCTTACATGAGCAACTGACCAGACAAATGTATTACATGACAGCAAAAATCAAAGACATTATTCACACACCCCATGCCTGCTTACATGAGCAACCGTCCAGACGAACGTATCACATGACGGCAAAAATCAAAGACATTATTCACATGCTCCACCCTGCTTACATGAGCAACCATACAGACAAATGTATCACATGACAGCAAAAATCAAAGACATTATTCACATGCTCCACCCTGCTTAACAAATGAACACATGACAGCAAAAATCAAAGACATTGTTCACATGCCCTATCCCTGCTTACATGAGCAACCATCCAGATGAACGTATCACATGATGGCAAAAATCAAAGACATTATTCACATGCCCCACCCTGCTTAACAAACAAATACATGACAGCAAAAATCAAAGACATTATTCACACGCCCTATCCCTGCTGTATCACATGATGGCAAAAATCAAAGACATTATTCACATGCCCCATGCCTGCTTACATGACAACCGTCCAGACAAATGTATCACATAACAGCAAAAATCAAAGACATTATTCACATGCCCCACCCTGCTTAACGAATGAACACATGACGGCAAAAATCAAAGACATTATTCACATGCTGGCCCACTGGGAAAATCAATCACATGATGGCAAAAATCAAAGACATTTTTCCCACACATAGTCCACTGCCCAGAAAAACCTCGATCTATTCTAGATCTCGGAACTTTGGAGCATTCTTTACTTACTGTTTACTCCTGAATACCTGACCATTAAGCACTCCTTTTGTACATTTGATTTACTTGAGGTATATAAGTGTGTGTTCTCTATGTCTATGAGCAGTTCTTCTCAATTGCAGAGCTTACACCTGTTCTCTCTTGTGTGAAGACTCTTATCTCTCATGGGCACCATGACCTCATGTTGTGGCTACAACTCTTAGTCTTTTTTCCTTTATCACTGTCCCTAAGCTTGTAGTCACCATTTTCTATAGAACTGGGTCTTACACACTTGGGCCCTGTAACACCATTACAATATGTCACCATTGATATACAACGATTATCTAGTTTGAACACCTAGTGTAATTGGCACTGATACCAATATGCTGAGCTTGACATATTTCTATTTCATCATTATATCTTCTTTACATATTTACTTTTAATAGGAATCAGCTAGGAAAAAGTCAACATATTTCTCAAGGAAACATGTCATGGAAGTTGTAACATTTTTGCCAAGGGAAACAGCTTCCGGCGCCAGCAGTGGGAGTTCGAAACATGTGTGATTACACCGAATAGTTCATCATTCTGACTCGCCAATCCCTATTGAATTCCGTATCAAAGCATCATCACAATGTTGTTTGGCATCATTGGATTTGGGAAGCGTTGAGGACCAAACACTCGTACGATCGCAGCGACCCAGCTGCACCAGTCCATATCAACAAGGCTGATAATAACAAGCGACAGCCATGGCCGACGTCGTAGACTCTATGCTTGATCTGATGAGACGACTGCCACCGATTCGAACCGAGGAGAACGTGTCTGCACTCCTTCGAATCGCTCCAGAGTACGCCGACGATCTCTTGGGCAGTGTTGATCAGCCTCTTCAAATAAAGACGGATCGCGCTACTGGAAGAGATTATCTTGCTTGTGACTACAATCGTGATGGAGAAAGCTATAGGTACAAGTCCTGCAGAGGTTACGAATTTGTATGATGAAGGATGTTCTCACACTCTATGCTTTCTAGGTCTCCCTGGTCAAATGAATATGATCCTCCGCTAGAAGACGGGACAATACCAACTCCGAAGCTGCGCAAACTTGAAATTGCAGCGAACGAGGCATTTGACACCTATAGAGAAATGTCTGTATTTCTCTTATGTTTTGTTGCAGACCAGGAGTTTATTCACCATTCACCGTTCGACAGGTATTACGAAGGGGGAGTTTCATCCGTGTATTTATGGGATCTCGATGATGGTGGTTTTGCTGGAGTCGTATTATTGAAGAAGAGTGCGTCTTCTTGAATACTCACAAATCAAATTCGGCGGTAACCTATGGGGGTTGATCTGTAGCTATGACTCCAGCCGCACCTTACGAACCTTCTGGCTCGTGGGATTCGATACACGTCTTTGAGACTGCTGAGCGAGGCCGGCAGGCTCACTATAAGCTTACATCAACCATCATGCTTCAACTTGTCACTCGAAGAGGGACTGATGAGTCTACGGTCACGGAGAAGTCAGAAATCAAGAGGGACTCGAAGGGTGAAGGCTGGAAACGAGATGGAGAAATTAGTTTGAGCGGTAGTATGACACGACAGGTAAGTCGGCATCAGTCCAGGATGAGCATCAGTCTTATTATTTCAGATTGATCAAGATTGGCCACTACAAGATAGCTCCTCGCACATTACAAATACCGGGAAAATGATAGAAGATATGGAAATCAAAATGCGTAACACGCTGCAAGAAGTGAGTTGATCATTATCACCGTTACACGTCTGGTCTATCCTTCCGACCATGTTGGTTGGATTGACCGGCGCGTATTAAGTCGATTGATTAAATAATCACGCGTTGTTTTCGGCAGGTCTATTTTGGAAAGACTCGTGATATTGTATATGATTTGCGTAGCGTCGACGATCTCGAAAAAGCGCGGAGACAAAGAGATCTTCAAAAGGAGTTGGTTGGATTTATCAAACGATGACTAGAATCTGCAACGGCTATATGTATTTCCAAGATCATACTCTTCATGACGAACTCGCCGTCACTGTCGGTGAGGCGTCTGATGGGAACTATACTTAAATATCAAGGACAAGACGATATCAAGGCATCAGACTCCAATTGATGACAGTGACACTTGGAACGTAATGATTTTTGTCGCTTGACTTTAATTTGCGAGATGCGATGAGCCAGCTGTGATAGTTGGTCAAGTAAGCAATGACAACACAATGTTAGTGTAGCTGTTGAGGTCACAGATGAAACGTCGCTCATACAGACTAAGTTGGTATCATCGTCTTGAGGCGAGCATTGCATCAGCAATGGGATTAGCATGGATTGTTATCTGAAGATGGAAGAAGATCAAGAAAAACGTAGAACCATGGGGATTGTCGTACATGTGTCAGTTTGATCTCGGTAAGGGGTCGGTTCTTATTTGTTACTGGAACTTTCTCCATAGCATCGAGGGTCGAGTCGGCACCATCAATAACTTTGCCAAGTATTGTGTACTTTCCGTCGAGATGAGGCTGCTTCGAATATACGATAAAGAACTGCGATTTATTGGTGTCTGGACCCGAGTTCGCCATTGCCACGATGCCTCGTGCATTAAACTGAACCGGAAGTTAGATAGATCTTCCTTATGTGATGATGCTCACTTTCAAAGTGGAGCGAATTTCATCTGCAAAAGGTTTGCCCCATATACTTTGCCCACCCTTGCCCAGGCCAGTTGGGTCTCCAGTTTGGATCATGAAACCCTTGATATTGCGATGGAATATACATCCATCATAGTAGTTGGAAGCACAAAGGGCAAGAAAATTCTGAATGTAATGAGAAGGAGCCAAGCAATTCAAGAAGCCAAGGTCATACCTCTGCCGCCTTTGGCACCGCCTCGCAGAAGATCTCAATCTATGGATGTCAGCTGCTGTCTGTCAGGATACATGGGGCCTTACCTTCAATTCACCATGAGTAGTATGAAGGGTCACAGACTGCAAAGTCAATCAGCACAAGGAAGCACAAGATGGAGGAGGGGCAAACACCATTTGACTGTGACATTGATGTGACAACTCTGATCGAAGGGTTTGTCCATAATTACTGCTCCCACCAGCCTGATTGAATCTGGATCCTTCATCACTCCGCTCCCACCACGACCATCTCAGAACAATGCGTACACCGTCGTTATACAGTCAGGATGACCCCCTCGCTACCGCACTGCGTCCGTCGAGCTCAGAAACTGACGGGCAGCGTCGTTCGCGTCTCGCTGCAGAGGCTGAGGCAAGGCGGATCTCTGAGCAGATTGACGAGGAGCTTCGACAGGAACGCGAGAGGTTGAAACGGAATAAGGGCGACGTCAAGGTCTACTCTCTTCGTTTATTTCACCGCATATACTGATACCTTCACCGTGACCAGTTGCTCCTCCTTGGTCAAGCAGAGAGCGGCAAATCCACCCTTCAAAAGCAATTTCAACTCATGTACAAGCCCAGTTCTATCGATCAAGAACGAGTCTCCTGGAAAACCGTGATCTACTTTAACGTTGTGCACTCCTTGAAACACATACTTGCGATTCTTGAGGCCTGGGACGATACTCTAGACGACGAGTCACTCGAGGATTCTTCTTCTGTCGCGCCTAATAAGCTTCGTACTAATTACAATGCGCAACAACCTTCGCCTTCGGTCTCACTCATGAGTTCATCTACTGCGCTGTCCGCTCTCTCAGCTTCGCCGGCTAGCACTGTCAACTCGACCCGCCAAAGCAATGTCTTAAGGGAGCAAATTGGCAACTTGAGGCGCCGACTGACTTCCCTTATTGCTGCGGATGCTCCTCTTGCCGATCGGCTGAGTGGCGGCCTCAGCTTTTCTGGATCGGGCAAAGGAGGTGTCTATGTGCGCAGCGGATGGCAAGCTCGAACAATTGAGAATGCACTTGGAAGACTAAGGCCAAATTACGAATTTGAACTCAAAAAAAGTCGGGAGGCTCACTACGATTCTGGTCAGGATGTTCTTGTCCAGGATGTCGGTCGTATGCTCTCTAATGCCAAAGACGACATCAAAGAACTCTGGGGGCACCCTACTGTCAAGGGCTTGATTACGCGACGGAAACTCAAGTTAGATGAATGGTCCGAATTGTAGGCTCCGTAGTTGCTAAAAACGGACTTGGCTAATGGCATCGTTGCAGCTTCTTGAGACACATTTCAAGAGTGGCCGCTCCCGATTACATTCCTACCACTGGTTAGTTGGTTACGCTCCATCCGCACGCATATATTGATATGTCGTTGTAAGATGACATTCTTCATGCGCGTATTCAGACCATGGGCGTGGCCGAACATATTTTCGATGTAAACATTCATGGCAAATCTGTTTCGTGGCACTTGTTCGACGTTGGTGGCGCCCGCGGACAGCGTCACTCATGGGTCCCGTACTTCGATGATGCTAACGCAATCATTTTTGTTGCACCGGTCAGCGCTTTTGACCAGGTGAGAATCGTGCATGGCCGTTTCTGGTTGTCATTCATGTTCCTGATATGTGTTGAACTTGGACTTTGTTTCCGTAGTATCTGGAAGAGGACCCTAGGACAAACCGTATCGATGACTCTTTACAGTTATTCACTCAGATTTGTTCCAATTCGCTGCTGAAGAGCGTCCACTTAGTCTTGTTCCTCAGTACGCAAGCCTGCTTGGCAAGTCTCCCTGTTACTGATGGGCCATTCTTAGACAAGACAGATCTTTTAAAAGCCAAGTTGGATGCTGGTCAGAAAGTCCGAAAATAGTGAGTCCTTTTGTTGCCGTTGTAAAGTGACCATTTATATCGATCCACGTGATCATCAGCATCACGTCCTTCGGGGAGCGCTCTAACGACTATGAAACTGTTGTGCAATACTTCCGTGCTCACTTTCTCCAAGTTCATCGACGAAACAATGAGAACCGCCGTGTGCTCTATACCCACTTCACAAGCGTTGTCGTAAGTATTGGTACCAGCTTGCAATGCTTCAATGAACATTTATGTCATCAGGATACGAAAGCTACCCAACGTATCATTGGAAACGGTCAGTTGCCTTGTCATTTTTATGACTATGACAGAACTCATTGGCCTTTTCATAGTCCGCGATTCCATATTCAGAGGATATCTGCAATCTGCTGCACTCGTTTGAGATGACCTCGTTACCCGATCCTCACTTCCTTATACCTCGGAACTCGCAAAGACAGAACGATAAATGATCCCTATCTGGCTTATGTCCCCTTGTTTCATATCTTATTTCCGTGGTCCATCGTAGCCTTAATGTGATAATTTTTCTTTATCCACTTTATCCAAATTCTCAGTCCTAATCCTTCACGCGTTTTTTTAATTTTTCTACGCTTGCCTCTATTCGCCAGTACCCTGTTTCGTCATACCCACTCGACAATGACCGTATGTATCATCCAGTATTCACACGCACCTTACCCTCATTTTCAGTTGTTTCTTGGGCCCGGGCCGAGTGACACATAAGCATCTTGTCCTACTCTCACTCTCATTTGTAAACTGTTATCATTAGAGCTGCAGAATTGTAGCGTTGTCACCTTTAATTGTATAGATGGTATATTGTACAGATGGTATACTGAAGCCTTAGAAAGCTGTGATCGGGTGCAATTGTCTGCTGTCAAATCTGTTGAACCTGAGTCCGAGCGAGGATGACACAACACCTTAAGCTCGCTAATGCCGACCAAGAAAAAAACAACTTGTCAAGCATTTAAGTTTGTATCAAGTACCAGAGTAGTTCAATTGAGCATGCGTGCCAATGCAATGCTGACAACGTCCGAGAGAAGAACAATCAGCCCAAGATTATACCCGTCGAACCTTTATTGCAGCATATATGGCCGAATTCACAGCCTTCAGTACTTTCATCATTTCACAAGCGCCGGGGATTAGATAGACCGTGATGCAGATGCTATGAATAAGTCGTCCATAAGGTGCGATCCACAAACCCTCCGTTACATCAGCATCAAGGAGCGATAGATTACATCACCGTCGATCTTCATCCATCACAAAAGTTGAGTAACAACCGGTGACAAGAAATCAAGGAATTGTATAAAGTGCACAAATCATCTCAGATGCTAGGCGGGCATCTCGGGATCTAGTCGTAAGGATTAGAACGTCAGTGACGATCGATATTTTCGAGAATTCACAGCAAGGCTTATGCAGTGAGCTCAGAGTGCACCATAGAATCGCCAGCGGTAGCGGTACTAGCAAAGAACTTCATTCAGAGTCGCAACGTTGCCAAGAAACCCCCATGTTCTGTAGAGGATTGTCAGGGAACCGACGATCAAGTAACAATCAGACCGAAGTAAACACGTCTTTGTGGCGTAGGTGACTTGCGGCCAAAGATTCGTGGGAGGAATATTGAGGTCCACGAGACTTTTTGAGGCCCGGGATTTGCCAAACTCTGGTTTTCTCAAAAATCAGGCAGCACATGTTATATGGAGCCTTCGAGCTCGTCCTCAGCGGCAGGACGTCACTTTGCTTTATTTTTTTGTAGACTGAAGCATATTGAAGAAGCAAATCTATTTCAACGGCCTCGGGTCCCGGGCACCTAAAAATGTGTTTCGGGATCCATGATTGTTACGCGTCATCACCCATACAGTACGCGGGCCGCGGGGCTTGATACAAAACAAAAACGTTACACTTTTTTATTTAAGCGTAGAGACCCATGACTGGCATAATAAGATCAGTTGCAGAGTTATGCTGTTGGTTGTTACGAGCCCATGAGGAGGCCGGGGATTGCCGCCTGATCCAGGAGTAACCGATTGGCCGTGTCGCAGTAGTCGACCTTGTGGGCTTCCATTTCTAAGGATCACGGTGGGTCGTCACAAGTTTCACCAGGCACACCAAACGGCTGCACGGAAGCAATGTAAGTATGAGACGATTTTGAGATATAAAGTAAAAAGCAGTTGATGCTGTATATGTATCATGATGTACTCGCACGAAAGTATAGGAGAGACGTCCCTAAACGGTAATATCTTGGCAGAGACGATCGCTCCCGATTTGGAAAGATGGGATTCACATGCGAATGCGTTCTCTTTCCCCGGACCATCACTGGCAATGGACTCGATGTCGCCCTCATCGTTGGCCTCGCTCTCCTCACTCCTAACTCCAACCGAGTCTCATGCCTTTTCTTTCCTCTCTCACGTCAACGGGCCCCCCATTGACGATTGGATCGACACCAGCCTCCCAAAGGACAAGCAGGCCCTTGCGAAGGCGACCAAGGATCTTTTGTCGTTAGACACCAACTTTGTTGCCCACGGCGACCACCTCTTTGGTCATTTATCTAATCCTTCACCATCCCACTACAGCCATGGCGTCCTTCCTCATCCACCCCATTCAGACTCTTCGTCGCGTACACCAACCCCGACATCATTGCCCCCTTTTCCGCTCCACCCGCAATCGTCCGGAAGACAGTCCAGCAGAACGCGACCGTCGCATCCACATCCTTATCCCACGTCTCCTGTAACCAAACAGCGTCGCTTTTCACGTTCTACGGGATCCGTTAGCCCATCTTCTTTGAAGCCTCCACAGTCCTCGTCAAAACCTGCCTTACTTACTGCATCGCAAAAAAAGGCCAATCACATACAGTCTGAGCAAAAGCGTCGCGCAAATATTCGCCGTGGATATGAGGCTCTATGTGATTGTGTGCCAGCTCTACGAGAAGCTATTCAAGAAGAGGAGGCCCTGTCGGCGGCCAATGACAACAGCATGAGTAAGACATCCAACGCGGCCGGAAAACGCAAGGCCAAGTCTGTTGCGAAGGGTAAAGATGGCGAAGAAAAGGTTGACGGTAGAGCTGGTCCACGAAGTGAGAACGTGGTTCTCTCGAAGAGTGAGCATAATTCTCGCTGCCGACCATCATCTCACAGTCTAAACTTGCTTCTATTTTCTAGCTATAGACTATATAAACGAACTCATGGACGAGCGACGTGCACTACTTGCCCGTTTGCATAGGGCAAGAAGTAGTCTTCCACCTGGACATCCAGCCCTCACACCGTCAAGGCATCAGTCAAGTTCAGGGACTGAGCCAGGAGACGGTAATGGTCATGATATGACGCCTTTATGGGAGCGTGAATGGAAAGGCGGAAATGGATCATTAGACAGCGCCTGTGGTGACGATGATGACAGTTCATGAACGCGCTAATCGGTGTACTATATTCCTTCTCCCACTGCACGCCAGCCGCATCCAATATCTCCATCTTATTCATTCGTTTCGAGGCTCTCGATCGCGTCGGTCCCTGGAACTTCGAAACCTGCAGAGATTCATTCCATGTTCTGGGACTGAACGCCGCCCAAGCTCTTGTCATCGCACTCATCTTGTATTTCTACAATCATCTACAGTCTCCTTTTGTCCTGACCGTGTTGTTGGGACGTGCTATTTTTATCTTCCCTTTGAATTCAGTCTATCTTAATTTGTTTCAATACTTATACGATATTCTTAAGGAAAATGACATACCACGCTTATTAAGAGTGCCTAACTCACCAGAAGTCAATACTGCGGGTGGTCCATACTTTTTTTTTGAATATTGATCAAACCGGAACCCCACCGGAACTCGGTGACCTTAATCGCCGGACGTTGAATGTTCAAGCATACAAATCAGTGCAAGTCCTGATTTCAGACTCTTGTCTGTCTTCAGTTGTCATTCTTCAGCTCGTTAATCAACTGTGGCGCACGTTAGCTCTCAGAGAGGAAGGAAAGAACATGTTGCGTCTCTCAAAGTAGATAGTAAAATAAATTCCATTATCGGCGGCCTGATCGGTGAACTTGTGGACTTAGTTTTTCCCAAAGAAATTCCTCTCACTCGGCGGTCACAGCTCGGGACAATGATGTTCATACCTCGGTTGTTCGCGGACCGCCCTCCAATTCTATTTTGAGGCGCATCCTGAAACACACTAAATATTACATTCAAGTCTGAGACGACTGGACATTTTAGTCATGCATTGAAGTCCCAGTATTGATTCCTGAGGAAAGCCAAGTGCAAAGGTTTGAGACGAGCACAATAGTCTGATAGGATGTTTTCGAGCTTATATTTTAATTGGCATCAAGCCATGGCTCTATTGAACATGTACGCTTCCTCAGATCGCGACCTTCAAATATCGACCATTGACGTTTTGACTAACACGCTGTCGTGCCAGCAGTATCCACTAGCGAAACGCAGGCGTTTCAATATCGAAACTTACAGCTGATTTGATGCTTTATACTTACGTTCAAAAACTCAGAAAGCTTGCCTTGACAGCAGGATGACGTAGTACCAGCTGCAGGTAACCGGAAGCTGATTGGGTTTACGACAGAAGTCTGTTACTTGAATGTAAACGGATTGATATATCCTGTGGCGCTCGCCGACGTCCCTGCTTCGGCCACGTATTTCCGTTGTAAGTATGAAGATGGATATTTCCAACCGAGTTGGACTCATAGTTGTGTTACAAAATATTTTTTCAGCATAATCTTATCTCAAATCTTTCGCTGACTCCATTTTATATTCCATCCACAAGAGGAAGAATTCACAGTCAGTGTATCGTGTACTTACATAAGTAAATTATTTGATTTTTGACTTGTCTGAACCACCAGACCCAAACGTGGCGACTGCGGAATGTACCGAGAAGGGTTGATTGGTCTGAGCCAACAATGACTGCTACAATCGGCTATACAATACAGACAATAATAACCATGGAGCTCAATATCTTAACAATGCACCTTGGTCGGAGTTAAGTCCGGCGCGTGAAACATGTGATCTTTAGAATTATCACGTTGAGTCAGGCTAGTGATTCTTTCTCATCAGTCAAGGCAGGAATGACAGACTCAAAACGATCGCGTGGATCTGCTGACAGAAAGAAACAGAAATACCGTTCAGTAAGGAGCCTTGAAAGAATTATGTCGTCAAATAACAAGTGTATGCTTCCATTTTTAGGATGGCACGCCAATCTGGGCCAAACGCTATATCGACGGACCAGGTATTTGGGTGAGCTGTAAGATTTCTTCCTTTTTGCAAAAGTACGTTGCTAAATGGTATGTATACTCCAGGTGTCAAAGGAAAAGAACGGCAAGCAGTCGCAGAATGTTATGATCTCTTCGACTCAGTTTGTGTCTTCGCCACAACCTCCTATATGACAGGTTGATCTTTAATCAGGTTGCATCTGAACTCTGGCCGATAGGTTCCCAAGGTGACGATGTGAATTCCAGCTCTGACGATGGCGAAGACGAGGATCTTCCCATCGAAACTCAGATCGCCAACGAGGTTAGTGCCCTAAAGAAGCCCAAACAAGAGCTCCGCTTTGGTGAGCTTCAACCCATAGTTACGTTATTAGTCTGGCTGATGCCGTACTGTGCACCCTGAAGTCAACTGTCAGACAAATACAACTTGTGGTATGCTTTTTTGGTCTGCTTCTCGTATCATAGAATTCAAACAACCCGTAGTTGTTTTCATTTCATGTAGGCCACCTGTAGATCCCGTGCAGTTAGTAGTAAAGCTGGTTCAAGATGTGCAAGCAACCGGCGTAGCACGATCACGGTTGGCTCCCTTCACTTCTCTTCACAATAGCTTACTCATGTTTTTCAGTTGTATCCACCGCCTCGTACCTGTTTCCGCACAGTGTGGAGCAAATCTGCCAGAAATACAGGGACTGTGTCGCAAAGTGTTGGAACCCTTTTTCTCCCAACATCCGGACAGGAAGTTCACTGTGAGTGCGCAAGATGATCACACGGCACTTGGAATACCACCTCATTATATGCCAAGTACAAGATCGAATTGAGGGTTCGGAACCATTCAGTCATATCAAGGCCAGAATTTATTCAACGTATCGCTCAATGCGTTCCTGAGGGTCACACGGTCGAATTAACAAATCCTGAAGTATTCATTCTCGTTGAGGTGTTCAAGGTAGGTGGAGAATCCTTCTTGTGATTTACAGTACTTACGGGTTTTTTCTTTGGCAGAGTGTCTGTGGGATGTCTATTGTGCAGAATTATTACGACTTTCAAAAATTCAACATGAGCGAGATTGCTAATAGCAAGAATGGTGGAGAAATCAAGGCAGAAAGACAAGTATTTGGCACGGGAAGTTCTTGACTCATTACCTTCCTTGGGACAAGTAGGTCTAGCAACTGGAGTCCTTCACCGATTGAGGCGATATTAAGGATAAAATAACATATACATATTATCTAACTGCTGCTCAAGTTCGAGGGACATTGGGTGACTGATCTGGTAGATATAGGTGTAAAAGTACCAATTCTGCCAAATTTGATGTCATCTTAACTTTGTTTTTGCAGCTTTTTGCCTCAGCTTGGTTCTCTCAAATCTGTAGCTCATGGTTAAATGTATGTACAGTAGAATCTCTCATAATCCATGGATCTTGGCCCTCTGACCAACTTGGTTTTGTGGGGAAAATCATTGAACCCTCCATACTGTCAGGGGACTTCCATTTTTAGACACTTTGTCAGCAACCAGATATTTGGGCATTTACATAATCAAGCCTTGGGTGTGGACTTGGTACTATCACACTGCTGGCAATGGAACCTGTCTCTCTAGGAAAAGGGACAAGAAAAGCTGTCATGCTACTTCCTATGTTGTTTTTTTTAGGAAATATGTAAGCAATTTCTTGCTAAAAAAGTTAGGAAAATTTATATCTATAGAATAAAAATCATATTTCTTTACTATGATGTTGCTGGAAGAAATAGCATGGAAATCTTTAAAGAATTTCATTGCATGTTTATTTTAGAGAAAAGAATCATATTAAGTTTTTCAGCAGATATTGAAAGCTATCACATATTTCTTTTTGCATCTTTCTTTGGAAAATTCATACTTTTTCTCCAGTGAAAGGAATTAGAAGATTACTGCTGTTTTTTAAATAGAAAAAGGGATAAAGAAACCTATCACCTGTTTCTTGGCCAGCTTTTTACTGTAGAAAAAAGAAAAATTCCTTTGTTTAAAGGCTTTTTCCATTAGAAATTCACATGTTTAAAATAACATAACAGGTTTCCTTTTCACTTTTTCTTAGGTAAATAAATAGTGAGCTTTCAATTCCTCTTTACTAAAGAAAAAGTATAAATTTTCCAAAGAAAAATGCAAAAAGAAATATGCAATAGCTTCCAATATCTGTTGAGAAACTTAATATGATCCTTTTTTCTGAAATAAACATGCAATGAATTTTTTTTAAGATTTCCATGCTATTTCTTCCAGCAATATAATAGTAAAAAAATATAATATTTATTCTATGAAAAGTTTAGAGAAAGGTATAAATTTACCTAACTTTTGCAGCAAAAAAATTGCTTATATATTTCCTAGGGAAAAACAATATGGAAGTAGCATGACAGCTTTTCTTGTCTCTTTTTCTAGAGGAAACAGGTTCCATTGCCAGCAGTAACAGCTGTTTCCCACAATCCTGAAGCCTCTGAAGCATTACACTGGGCATAGAAAATCCTCAGGCTTATTCTCTTTGGATTTTCCTCTGCCAGGTGTGTAGTTACATGATAGATTATTGTTTAGTACTGAATTCACTTTGGATTTCCTCTCTGCCAGTTGTTGATTAGCCACAACCTCTAGAGGTTACTCTTACACATACCCAATAACCCATGGGGTCTAGAAGGGGGTTCATAACCCATATTTTAACTAAGATTTATCAGCAATCAGCAAATTTTAGTGAAACTATATGGAACTACACTAAGATGAATGAAGAAAGGCATCATATAATATAATGTATATCCAATAAAATAATTTTTTCCTGCCTAGTTTATTCCTATTTCTTTATGCCACTGATGCCAAAAAATCCTCTGAAAGCAATTAAAGCATGCATCTCTTGACTTAAAACTGAGCTCAGACCACACAAAGATGATCTGCTTGCATGCCTTGGAAAACATGAGAAGATCTCTGATGCCAATGAAGCATGGCTTGACAATGAAGCAAACTTAACTGATGAGGAAGCAGTTGTTGAGTTTCTTAAAAAGGATTATAATCATGGGTTTTCCCAATTGAATTTGCATCAAAAGAGTCTTGTTGACTAGCTCTCAACCCTGTAAACAAAAACAAAAAATGTATGACAACAAGACATAGTGTTAAAGGGTTACACCTAGATTATAGTATAATCCTCAGTCTTCCATATAAATGACTGTATTCTCTGTACCTATGGTTTAGTATAATCTATGATCTAGGTAAGTATTTGTCTGTATGTGAGTAATCTATGTGCTCACCCTCAGTCTTCCACACAAATGACTGAGGGTGTTCAATGTCTACATGTTGTATTTAAGTTGTATAGTGTCCATTGTCTCTTTGTCTGGCCAGACAAAGAGATGGCCCTGATGTTGGCCCAAGAGTATGCTTTGTACTTTCTTGATCACTCACAGTGTCCCTTGTGCACTTGATCTCAACACATAGAAGGAGATTGAGAAAGACATCTTCAAAGTAGTCCTAGAGTGGGACCAAGCAGTGGAAAATGGTGGTGATGATGAAGTGATTAGCTTGAATAATAATAATCTATCTTGCCAGAAAGCACTATCTGTAGCCTCAACAATTTTCAATTACATATCTGACATTTATTTGCATGTAAATTGGAGGCAATTCTCACAAGCTTTGATGTCAAACACACAATGAGCTCCAATTCTCTGTCCTACTACTAATGATCAGTATTTTACTTCACACAATGTCTGAATAGGATTTATAAGATATAAATAGTCTATATTGCCCTATTAACCAAAATAAAAGCCTTATCTCAATGATCTTTCTCCTGATCCATAATTCTATAATCCATACCTTTTGGCTCAGACAGAGGGGCCATAGGTTATAAGAGGTTCTACTGTACTATAAATGTACATTTGATCTCTACTATGACTCCTGTTAGTTCAGAGTTTCCTTTGAGATTGAGTGTCACTAAGGTGTCACACTTTAGTAAGATACTGAGCACCACTGCACTGTAATCAATGAGACATGACTCAGACATGAAAGAATCTTAGACTCCAACTTGCTGTTGAATTGGCAGTCATAACAACTGACTTGGCCTTTATCAAGAAATCAACAACAAGACCTTGTTCTACTCCTGGACTAAGTTGGAAACACATTAGGTATGATATATTAACTTTTATGCCTTGTTTGGAGTGCTTAAGATGGCTGGTTGTGGCAGGATATTTTTTGTCTGATTCAAAGGGACTCCGAACTACTATGGAACCATAGTATATGTAACCAATCTCAGAGTGATTGAAAGTCTCCATGTCAATGACAACATTGGTCAACCTCAAACACTCTGTTAGTTGGCCAATGCTTTTCCAATAATTCTTCTGGTTGTTTTTCATCATGCTGTTGTGCCTGTCCCAAGGAATGATATTCATGACATTTCATACTCATTCCTTATTCACCTTATACTAACACTCATCTCCATAAACAACCTATATAGTTAGAGTTTTAAAGTCATACTTCATTATTTAATTCAAGATTTTTTGTGGTGTCCCAAGGAAGATTACTACACAGTTATTGATGTTAAAGCTTATCAATGCTTCTTTCAGCTAGTCATGTCAATCTTCTGTTTCCTATGATGCACCATTCATATCAGGGAGGATTTGGCTTCAGACTCTTGATTAGCCTTTGACTTGTTTACTTGTCATTTGTTATGTTCAATATCACATATGCTCTGATAATCTTAGAAAAGTGTCAGACAAAAGCTTTTATGCTAATTTTCATAAGATTATCAGAGCAGATGTGACATTGAACATAACAAATAACAGGTAGGAATCAGACAAGTCAAGACCAATCAAGAGCCTGAAGCTAGATCCTACCTGATACAAATGGTGCACCATAGTTTCCTGACAGAAATTCCTAGGTTCAAGAAGCATTCCTCATTTGAATTGGAAGCAGATGATACAAAAGGAGATATACAGACTGTTACAAATGGACTGATCAGTAAAGGACACTGCCAGAAGTAGCACTAGATATGCAGAGTACAAGTTCCATGCCAATCAATCAGACTAAGGGAAGATTAGCGGAAAAAGCAAGGTTAAATGCTGATCAACAACACACTGGATTGTGTAGATCGAAAGATTGAGCACCGAGATGAAACCAAGTGAATAACGTTGAACAGAATCGGTAGCATATTATTGAGGGTTTATCACATGTTCCTGCATAATGATTCGATTCATTCGCTAAGGCTTCAGTACACAAGGGCACAATTGTTTGTTTAATGATATAGTCTCTGGGATCTAGAAAGATAAATATCAGTAACTGAACGAGACAATAAGCACTGGCTGACCGGCGACATTCAAGTTACTCAAGGTATTCCAGAAGCTAGGAAGAAGCGAGACCGTATAGAACCAATCAGTACCGCAGATGGGAACAGAATTACATAATAGGGTTGTGACCTCAGTGTAGATCGAAGTCTGGCATCCACTGATAAAAACCGAGAGGACAGTCCGAGCGAGGAGAGGACACGGAGAGACTAGTTGGACCGCTGTATCAAGACTAAAAGAACCATCCGCCAGTGACATTTCTTGAAAGGCTAAAGAGATCTCTAAGGGTTCCATATCATCCATTGCAGCCAGTGGAACGAGAGGAACACAAGACGTCGCATTGTCAAGCAAGACGTCGACGATGTAAAAAGGAGCAAGGCCGCAACGTATCGGGGACCTACGCTGCAGTTTAATCGCGCTGCATTGCTCGGTCGCGCCTTGAAGTGACGTGGAATCACCGGCACGCGTCGGGCTTTGTGGCGTCATGCTTTCCGAGCCATAGAGCTGTGACGAGTTTGATTCAGTTGAAGAGTACGATAACGGCGTGGTCAATATCAGCGGAGACACAGAGGGTCTAACAGGCACGGGTTCTGCTATTTCCACACTGAGTGGCGGACCTTCTTTATATTCCGATGGACTATTATGAACTTGATGAGAGTGGGAACTTGCTCGAGGCTTCGGCGGGGGAGGATATGGATTCCCTGGCCGACCGGGAGCCGTGCGGCTTGGAGGTCGCGGGCATGAAGTAGGGGAGGCTTCATGCTTGAAAGGTGTTATCAAATCCACAACTAAACGTCATCAGCCCAAACAAATACGGTGAAAACTGAAGGTCATACTGGACTGCGCTTGGCATGTGCCTCTAAGATGTTGGATACGGCTACTTATCTGTCTGGGTGTTCGAAACTCGCCAGTTGTTTTTTTGATGTGTTCGCTGATGAACTTGTTTCTCAATGGGCACCTATTGTCCCGGATCGGTTTCCAAGTGTCCGACTTTTGGTATCGTTTAAGGCCTGTAGAGAATGAAGACGGGGCGTGACCAACGCAGCTACTCTCTTACCTTCTAGAAGAGCTATTTCTCTGGTATCATCGACAATTAAGCAAACGGCCGCAAAAAATTGACTCAACATACAGATGGGGAGGCCAGATAGCCTCTCCTTGAGATCCTGTTGTTTTCCAGTACTGACGGCCAGTTACAACGAGATTCTTGGCATGAGCTACATTTTCCTCCGGGGAAAAATTATGAGACAAGCTTTTGATCGAGACTTTGCTGAGGAATGTGTCTTGATACTGCAAGGTCGATTCAACGGGCAGGATTGACTGGTATTCTCTAGACATCTTTAGGAACTCGAGACAGACCTGCAGATCACCGCTATATAACCTTCTTCAAACTTCTGCAAGTTGTTTCCAATTTAGATAGTTTTGATATAACCAAGAAGCAATCAATAACTTTATACGCTGAGATTTTCTCGTAGATCGGTAGCGGTCTTCCAACTTAACCATGATTCTTTTCATCTTGGCAGATCCAACCAGAAATTCCTTCCTATCTGGTGATGCGCAGGATGACCTGAATTAACGCGACTGGTACATCATATCACGGCGAGCTGTCAATGTTATGGTTCTTACTTTGGTTCTTACTTTTCTTTCCGAGACAAATCGATCGTTTGTGTGAAATCATGAGGGACTGAAACGCTTTCGCATTGCGACCACTCTCAAGGAGAAGGAGTGTACCATACTGCGGCATGCGGTCGATCAACCCACTTCAACCCACTTTGCAAGTTCGCGAAAACACCGTGAAACACCCGGCGTTCGGCGATTAGGCGTGTTTTTGACTTTGTGTTTCAACCGCACACCGCATTGATCGATGAATTCGCAATTCTTCACGAAAGCGTCGAGATCTGACGCTTACTAGAAGAGAATGGGTACTTGGCATGAGATTTCTTCCAACGTTCCCAATCCCACAGGGCAAGTCTGAAGTACTTGAATGTGACCGCAGTTATGAAAATTTGACTGGCATATCACATCAGGCCTAATTGTCCCCACTGACGTAAAACAAGATGGGAAAAGGAGATAGTCATCTAACGGATAGGATTGTCGAATTATCGACTTCTAGCTCCAATCATCATTGTCGTCGCCGGGATTGAACCCTTCAAGTTTGTTGCACGCTTGAGAATACATCAACAGATTTATACCAGACTCCAGGAGTTGTGGGCATCGGGCGAGTGTTTTATGCAAAGTGGGTTGAAAGCACGCTCCGTATTATGGACATCGCAAAAAATGTTTTGAGGGAATGACACAGGCAAAGAGGAATAAGAAATAAACCTGTCCATGAGGGTCGTGTTGCGTACAAAGAAAGTACCAATACCAAGCAGAAGCACTAGTACTGAGTAGACCTTTAGCTATTGACTGCTGTGGCGAAGGCCAAAACCAGCACGGATGGCCTTTCAACGGACGAGAAAAGAACCCTTCGGTCTATCTAGATCGTGACGCGAAGAACGGTCGACAGGCAAACGAGGGATATAATCGGGAATTGACTGGAGTTGTCCCAGGCGTGAGAGGCCGCCACGAAGCACGTATCACTAGATATTTGTAAGGGGTGACGGCGATAATTTCCTAGTGAACCTGACAAACGACATGTAAATTTGGAAAACTTCTGTAAAGAAATCCGTGAGCGTGTGTCCAACGGCTAGGGACGGAAAAACCGACTGTAATGGACTTTCACGCCGCATCACATAATGTGTGTGCATTACTCAAGTCAACTATTCCATGAATCAGGGAGAACATGTCTAATCGCCAGTAACAAAGGGTTGCTGGTATTATACAACTACACCTAGGGGATTGTGATAGTATATGCAGGATTCTGTATGGTGGGAACAGATGCAGGGGCTCTAGGGGACGGCATGAGGCGATTTTTTTAGGAAAAATGAAAAGTGCATGCCATGCCCGGGACACAAACATATGGAAGCGTGATTTGGGAAGTTGGGAGGTCGATTTCAGGCAAAAGAAGTCGATGGGTATAGTGAAGTCGAGATCGTAATGTATGGATGCATGCGAAGAAAACGCGAACCACGTTATGAGTAACGGATGGTTGTAGGAGCCGTATACGTCCGACTTGCGTCGTGGTGAGTGCTGGATCTCGACGTACTTGTGCCGACCAATGTCTAAAGAAGAAAAGGCGCGTCTTTCTAATACGATCGTGACGGCGCCAGCGATGAAAGCTGAAGGCCTTGTGACAGCTCGGACTTCCACTCCAAACGCCTGCATGCCTCGGCATAGTCAACCCATTCTCTTCTTCGCTCATTTCTCTCAAGCCAGTCTGAATCTAGGGCAGCGACGTCCATTTCGTAAAAGTGGTAGGTAGTCGCTGGTGTCGGTATGGTTATAACGAAGCGAGTGATGGTTCCGCGAACGCCCGCTGCTTGAATTAACAGAATACACGGAAAGGAAGCAGGAACGGGGAAGACATCAGGAGATGAGGAGACGGAGAGGAGAACGGGTAGGACCTTCTTCCAGGGCCTCTCGCGAGGCTGCAGCCTCCAGCTGCACATCTGACGGCTCCCATCCACCTTTGGGCACTAAGAAAAAGTAATTCAGTCGGTTGCGTTCGGAATCGGAGACACGTCAGCGACGAGGTGGTCAAGATCGAATGAAGGTGAGGAAAAATACGGAACAAAGGATACTCACACACCCAACTCTCGGGCCTCTTACGACTGGTGACGACAAGAACTTTTTGGGCAGCTCTAGCAATGGGAATGGCACAACACACAACACGCGGCGTAGCGCGACCTTTGGTGCCCATGAGGATTGTGAGGAGGGAAGTTGGATGGAAACGAGGTCGGACGACCAGTAGACGCGTGGCAGGGAGACTTCCAGGAGACAGACGACGTCAAGGGGTGGTGTCGAGGTTGGGGAGATGCTGTCTGCAGGATGTGAACAGAAATGGTAATGGCGGCAGACTGAGACAGACCTAGACTGTTGTCTTAGCAGAGCTGAGACAGACAGCGCGACAGACGCACAAGAGCAGTTTCGCGCTCAGGAGAAAAAAATTCAACTGAGCCTTTTAGATCCACTCAATTACATCCCCACGCACGTTCATCGGCTTGTCCGGCCGCCCTACCCCCCAACTCCGAGATCAGGGACGCCCTTGGACCATTTAGCGCTCGAACTTCTATTCTCACTGAGAATAATCTATTTGTACATAACAGTCTTTCGGCTCTATCTATCTACTCGTTCCAGCTATCACGTCGTCAGTCGACCAACAACGGAATTTCCTGTGGAACCACTCACGCGACCAAGAACATACACAAAACACCAAACGCCATCGCACCGAACTACAGGTTGAATCCTCCGTAAGGGACAATGTTCGCAGCAGAATTAACGCACCTCGCGAAGGGCCTGCGCACCGCTTTTGCTCTCAGCGAGGAGCCTAGATGAGAGAAAACACGAGTTCAGGTTCGCATGAGCACATATCACAGGGCATGAGTCCGTGACGACATAATACGTACGTCGGTAGAACGGCCACAGCACCGATATAGAGAAACCCACCGGCCACGAAGGGAATGACCTACGCAAAGGGATGAGTGATTTTGAAAAACTCGCCAACAAGGTGATTTACCAGATCTGACCATTGGGCCGTCGTTCCCAGCAGCCCCGTGCCACTCTGCCGGACACCATCGGCAAGGTTAGTCGACTCGGATGTCGTGTCCGAGGCCGTTGCATTATGGACGGCAATGCCAATAAATGTCCTGATTATAGGTATTGTCAAACACACGTCAATCATCAGGAAGCCAGAATAGATACCCGACCTAGACGAAACATATGTCCAAAGTTTAATGATATTTCAAGCTTATACTGCGGCACTCACGAAAGCACCAATAGCTGTGAGAAATTGTGATCGCATTGCCTGCTGTTTGTTGAACCCACTGCGGATGAGAATGGAATAATCCGCAATTTCATGGGGTATTTCGTGTGCAAAACAAGCAAGCGTAGTGGTGGCTCCGATCAAGGGAGATGCATAGAACGACGCAGCCATGCTATTGCGATCAAGTCAGCTACAAGGAGTTTCATCAGTTGCCAGCCACTTACGCCAGCCCGTCGGTGCTGCAGCACAGTTTGCAGTAAAAAAACGTGAGAGGAGGATTGCCAGTATGACTACGTACATGTTATGTACGAAATCCCCGAACAAGTTAAGGTAGGCAGAAAGCTTCGATGGTCCGTTACCCGTCGTACCAGGCTCGGGAACAGCAATCTCGCCCGTCTTTTCCGCCTTGCGCGACCGCATTCCATTCTGGGAGACAGAGTGTTCTACTCCGGAGGCCTTGGATATTGATTGTTCAGCATTGTGTGAATGTGAATGTGAATGTCCTGAGCCACCCTCCTCGCTTCCGAGAACGCGCAACGTCTTTTCCATAAAGAAAAACGCGGCGAATCCAACGAAAATGCCCAGGCTATCGCGATAATAAGGTTCAAAGTCCTTTCAGGCAAAAAAACTCTAACCCAATTATAATGTTGCGCTTCTCCTCCATCATAATGAAATGAACGCCAGAGCCCTGATGCTCGCCCATAAAAGCATGTGGAATAAGATGCAGAAAAACGTCTGAGAGAAGTCCTCCAGTCTGCAGTAAGTTAGGAATAAGTACGTCCTCAAGCGAACAGACTCATACCGCGAACGCCGTCATCGTATTGAGCGTGTCGGCATTTATTTCAGCAGGTATAAACGCAAGAATAAAGTTGGGAACGCTGTTCGAAGACAAACAATAAGCTGACGAAGTAGTGAGAGGAAGACACTGACGAGCTGATATAGAATGTCCCAAGGATGGAATTCCACCCAGGTCCGAAAGGAAAAAGCCATGCAAACACTTGTCGTAGAAGCGGAGATTCTCCCTCGTCAATAACGTTCTTCAGAGAGGTCAATTTCTTGATTGCTTCGCATTCATGGACTTCTGCTTCCTGGGAGAAATTATCACGACAACGACGTGTCAGGGGGACCTATAGCTACCCACCGATACCGTTACGTTCAGGAGATTGTGCATTTCAGTATCTAGTGAAGATACAGTGAGCACAAGACACGAGAAAAGAGCGACGAGGACAAGTAGAGAGCGAAACGACATGACTACTGAGGTCAAAGATGAGATTGACACGCTGTAGTGTGAGAACCGTGACCGTTCTGGCTCTGATTCCTGGTCTTGCCTTTCATGTCGCCCACCCCGCCAGAGCAAGCCGTTATCGACGCGGCTGAGAAAATCATGGTCGACACCATGGCCAGATACGACCCGTCTCACGATGCTTACCATGGTGAGCGCGTCGTGGTCTGCGCGTCAGATCATGCAATTTAAGGCGCGACTTGTGGCCATCATAGTGCAGCGCGTGCGGAAGACTGCTTTGAAAATAGCGGAGAACACGCCAACGCAACCGGATCTACTTGTTGTCGAGCTTGGTGGAGTAATTTGCCCTGTCCCGGATTCGACGGTTGACTGATGGAATCTCGTTTGTCAATTGAAGCCGCTCTCTTGCATGATGTTCTCGACAAGAAGTATGTTTCTGCTGAACAAGCCGCTGACCCGTACAAGTTTTTCTTGCCATTTTTTGAGTCTATGGCTCATTTGCACGGTATCGATCTTGTTCAAGACGGGCGTGGACGGCTCATTGCACAAGTCATTGACAATGTTTCGTGGAGCACAGAGAAGAAATTAAAGGAGAAAGGATTATGGACCGACTGGCATAACGAGTGTGTTGAGCTGCACTGCGTCCAGGACGCGGATCGTTTGGACGCTATCGGTGCTTTCGGTATGTCTATACAAACCTTGTAGACCATGCAGCCCTCCTCATCAAGTACAGGCATACTTCGATGTGCAGCTTACACTACTACCACAAATCAGTACGACATCTTCGTATTCAATGTTCAGACTTTGTTCGACATTTGTTTAGACCACTTTATGCCCCTCCAGGGGATCCAAAGCAACCCCAATCAGCTCTTCAGCATTTCCATGACAAATTGATTCTCATTCACGATCGGCTGAAAACCGAGTATGGGAAACGCCTCGCGACGAAAAGGCATCAACTTGTGAGAGGAAACGCGTATCCACGCTACATGCTTATTCATTTTATTTCGAAGCTCCTTGAGTTTATTGCTGCCGTTGACGAAGAATACTACGGATTCAACGGTCCTGACTTCGGCCCTTGAGAAACCGGAGTCTCGCCACGTTGAATTAAGGTTCAGTTACCAAGACAAGTGAATTTGGATCATGAAGTTGCTCCTTGAGTGGACTTGGGGGCGCCAAGCGTCTGCATCTGGTGTATTGTGGGTTTAGATCGTGGAAGTAGACAGACTTAGAAAAACGTCAGTATGTACTTGACACGTGTAGGAAGAGTCGAAGCCTCATGCGTTATCGCGCAGAATCCCAGCGAGCTTTGAAATAGATAATCAAATGTGGAATGGTTCAGGGTTGAAAGTGAACCTTGAGTGAGGCGATTGAAAAGCCGGATTTCTTCGAAAATCACGGGGACATGTGCAATAAACATCCCCATCGGCGTTGACCGTTGAGTCCAACAAGCTAAACCCCCCGGTTTCTGGTTCTACCGGGTCATGTCTTTTTCCAAACCTCTCACACTAGCTCGCCTCAATGACGTGGTGCTAGGATCGTTCGGCGCCTTTCAGCCGAGTGAAACACTTGACCACCTGGTACGATACCTCGGGACATGGAGCGGTAGCGAGTATGTCTCTTACCATCGTGCGCGTTTAATCATCTGACATCCATATAGTAAGCTGTTCATGGTACAATAATCTATTTTTTCGACTTTTTCAAATGTAACTGAAGTCTCTCAAGGTTGTTCAATATGCGATCAAAGTGCTCGTGCCCTTACTCCATCTAAGAGCAAGGCTCCAGCATCGTGCGGGACTTCGGAAGACTTCCGATAGTGCTGCTGCTACTTCTTTCGCCAAAATTGGCAGTATTATAGGTGATTCGCGCACACTTTGGAGAATATGGGGTACGCTATCGTTTAGCTCTCTGTGATCGCGGAATATTCCTTAAGCATTCTTCGCAGGGTTATTACCAATTGTGCAATGGCTTGTGTCGTTGGAGCGTGCGCCGCCGGCAACGCGTAATCTTCTCACCATCGAGCGCCTTCAAGGATGGTCCATGCTAGCGTATTACCCGCTTGAGCATCTGTCTTATCTACTGTTTCACGGACTCATACCATCGAAGGTACCAAGCATCCTATCGCTCTTCTCGTCCTCGGATCGCCAAATTTCGCTTGATGCCAACGGTTTGAGCGTATGGTCGTGTCGTTTTTGGGCTCTCTATGTGTTCCTTCAATTTGCTCATTTACGCGAAGACTTCGTACTCTTACGCGCAAGACAAAGAAATCTTCGCAAAGGTAAGGGAACAGGCTTGAGTTCCATCGAAAAGAAGGAACTGCAGCAACGGTGGGATGCCTATTGGTCAGATTTTGTAATCAATCTTGGTTATTTACCCCTCACTGTACACTGGTGGGAGTACTCGCACGTTAAAGGAGTTGTTCATTATTCATTCCGGTCTATTAGGTCCCTTGAGAAAGGCTTGTTCAAGAATGACGTTAGCACCTTTGACTTGTTTTGGTCATAGGATGATGTTGATGTTGATTCTCAAACTTTAGGTCTGGGTTGGCGTTTTCGGTCTAATTGCTGGTCTTGCCTCTTTTCGGAATGGTTGGAGAGCAACAGCCTTGCCTTCACCCCCTCCTACAGCAGAAGTTGAGGAGGAAATAAAAGTAATGGACACGGAGACCGAGACCACAGGTTATGATGTGTCCACGTAACGTACCGTAAAGGTAGTATTCGACGTCTTTTCTCCTGTCCAGTATTGATTGACATTAAGTCACAGGTCTTGTATCATTACCGCTACTAATAATAAAGGAGATACAAAGATCCACTGTTGACACGAGCTTGTGTGCGTAAGTATTTATAGGAATATTCTATATTCAGGTATCACGGAAGTCCTTTGAGCAACTTGACGAATCGACTTGATTCCGCGGCTTAAAATTTTGCGATCATTACTCTGTTGACCAAAAATCCTCAAAAAGCTGGGACATCAGCTTCTCCCTCCACCTCCACGATGTCGCGACCGACACAGTCGGAAAACGGCACGCCATCGGAACTTTCATGCCTAATACAAGCCTCCTTGCCCAAACACATGCGAAAGCTAAATTCGAGCTTTGAATTGTATATGTAACGCTTTCCTTTTTTATAATTACCCCTAACACTTGACGTGGAGGAAGATCCTGCCTATATGAAGCGCACATCCCTCTGTTCAGTCATATTCTTCCGATGAATCATTCCATGACCTCTTCAGACCAGCGTTTTGATATCATCTTTGCGGGCGGTGAGTCGATTATTATGCTGAGAATATATACCTCTTCAACAATTATTGGCAGGAGGAGCCGCTGCGTGCGTGACTGCGGGCAGGCTGATACAGGCTGATCCCAATCTGAAGATACTGGTTGGCTTCTTATGCTTTCATTATTGCTTCATCCTCAGCGCGATGACAGATCTTGGAGGCGGGGCCTTTGACGAAGGATGTCCCAGACCACGTACAACCTGCACGCTACTTTCACAACCTCTTAAACCCATTCAAAACCTTTACACTACACAAAGGCAAACCCAGCCCAGCCTTGGCAGGCCGTGAGGTCGTGGTGCCTTCTGCCCGTTGCCTCGGAGGAGGGTCTAGTGTAAATTGTTCGTCCTATCCGCTGCTTACTCAATCATTCCTTTTCATTTACCCATTGATAGTTGCCATGTATACCCGTGCTGCGGCGTCAGATTATGATGATTGGGAAAATGTATACGAGAATCCCGGTTGGGGATCGAAACATCTGATCCCTTTGTTGAAGAAAGTCAGTTTGTTTCGCATCACTTTATGGCTAGCCAATCCAAAGCGCTTAGGCGGAAACATTTCAAGCCAATGGTGATCCTGCAGTACATGGGAAATCGGGACCAATCAAAGCCTCGTATGGTCCAGATAGCAACGTAGCATCGCAATTTCTAGAAGTTGCCAAGCAATATGATGCAGAAAGAGAATTTACCGAGGATGCGAATGACTTTTATACATGTAATGCTTACGGTGTTAGTCTTCTTCTTTTCTCAAGTATATACACTTGTTGATCTTTTACTTTCAAGCGATGGCCAAGGTATATATAGTATTGAGTATGACACTCCACACTCACCAACTCTATAGATACGTGGATGCGGTTACTGGCCATCGTTCGGATACCCCCCACAACTATATCTACCATCATACAGACTCGGACCACACGGGACTCACGGTCCGTGAACGACGTCGTGTCGTTCGGGTCATTTTTGAGTACGCTATGTCTGTTCTGAATGCACCACGTCAACATATCTTATTTCTTAGGAACTTTCGTGCGATCGGAGTTGAGCACGTCAGCGACACTTGTTGTCGTACTGACAGTGTTCAAAGGCCAGAGTCCTCTCTTTCATATGCTTCAAGGCTAATAGTTGTCTCTGCCGGCGCTTTCGGCTCGCCTGCTATTTTGGAAAGGTATTCATCTCTGTTCTGCCTCATCTACGCTAATGAAATTAAATAAAAGATCTGGGATTGGAGGAGCCAATGTACTAGAGAGGAACAAAATTAAACAGATCGTAGATCTTCCTGGCGTAGGGGAACACTACACGGGTAATTTTTAATGTACTTGAAGAGGAAAAACTATTGACCGTTGTACGGCAGACCACAATCTCATTTTTTCCCCCTATTTTGCAACTGAAGATACTGACACTATGGATGAAATTTTCCGGGGAAACAAGGCTCGTATTGAAAGTGAGACCCTATCATTCATTCTCATCATTTGCCGGTACTTATTTGTTCAGCATTTGCCAATCGCTGGCTCCGGGATGGTCAAGGTCCTATGGCACAAAAGTAGGTCGATTCATATCAGAACGAACTGACTTTTGATCATCTACCCAGTGGGATTGATGCTGGCATTAAGCTTAGGCCCAACTTGAAGGACCTCGACGAGATAGGACCAGAGTTTGAAACGAGATGGAATAATTATTTCAAGCATGCCACAGATAAACCTGTCGTTTGGCTTGGGACCTTCTCTGCGTCAGCACAGTGCTTAACATAGATTGAGTTTTTCACATTGTTCTATCTAGGTATGCTGGAAATAATCCTGCTACCCCGTGGAGCAAGTACTTCTCAGTGATTTATTATACCGTGAGTCGTGAAATCTTCCGTCACAGCGCGTTGACTGATTTGATCGATAGGAATACCCTATTTCCCGGGGTCGTGTACATATATCCGCGGGCCTGAACGCGTACGGGAAACTCGACTTTGAACCAGGATATCTCAATCAGTAAATCGCTACTCTGCTACACACCTTAGTCTGATTGTGACGACTATCAGCCCAGCTGATCTTGGAGTTTTGAGATGGGCGTACAAGAGAGGCCGCGAATTGGCTCGTCGCATGGACATCTATCGTGGCGAATTAGTGCTTGGGCATCCCAGTTTCCCAAAGGGTAGCCAAGCCGCTACTGATGACTTTGCTCAGCCAGTAGGAATTTCTGCTCCTGATATACCTTACTCAGCCGAAGATGATAAAGCCATCGATGAGTACCATCGCAACACAGGTCAGTGACTATTGCCCCATGTCCTGAGTGTCTGCTTCATCTTTTGTTTCCAGTGGAGACAACATGGCATTCCGTACGTTACCTTGCTCTGTCTGAAGTTCGTCCTTACAGTTATTCAGATTGGTACTTGCGCCATGAAACCACGTCAGAGTGGTGGAGTTGTCGACCCGAGGCTCAATGTTTATGGCGTTCAAAATTTGAAGGTGGCTGGTGCGTTGAACTCTTGGACATTATCCCCAATAATCAACATTCTTCCAGATTGCAGCATTGCTCCAGCTAACGTCGGTGCAAATACATACAACACTGCTTTGGCCATTGGAGAAAAAGCAGCCGTCATTATTGCGGAAGACTTGGGAATCAAAGGAGTTTCCTCTAATTAGATGTTGTACTATGAGTCTCACCGACAATTATATCTGCCTGTACCATTAGTCATTCTAAATAGGAACCCGCGAGAAACGACGATGACGCGTGACGTAACGCGTCTGCGTGACAGGTTTCGAGTAAAAACCATCATCAATTGGAAACGCGGTCGGTCCCTCGACTCGTTTCAATCACACAATGTCCTTATGGGTTGACCAAGTGAGTTCATTAAGCTGTGTTGCATAGACTAGCTGGACTTAAAGCCCCTACACTCGTTAGTTCCGACCAAAGACCCTTGACAGCCTTCATTATCATCGAGCGCTGTCAGCGCGACTAGCATCATTGGTATGCTGGAATTTGGGCTAAGAGTGAATGAGACCAAGTGTAACATCTAGGCTGCGTCGGGAGACTTTCCTCATATGCTATTTTATGGACCATCTGGTGCAGGCAAGAAGACGAGGATATCGTGTACATTGAGGGAGCTATTCGGCCCTGGCGTAGAAAAGGTGCGTTGTTTACAAATGGTGCATGAAGTGTAATCACGTTCGACTAGCTCAAAATCGATCAACGAGTGTTCCTGTCGCCTTCGAAACGAAAATTGGAGATTAACATCGTTCAAAGCAACTTCCACGTTGAAATAACACCAAGGTAAAGGGAGAATTAAGGGCTTGAACATCTCAATTTTATACTGGACTCAAATGATAGTGAGGCCGGAAATTATGACCGCGTGGTTATTCAAGAATTGTTGAAAGAGATTGCTCAAACGCAACAAGTTGACCTCAATGCTAAGCAACGATTCAAGGGTAAACAATTTCTTGCCTTTTTGGGTTTCTTTCCCGCTGAACAATATCCAAGCGGTCATTATAAACGAGGCAGACTCGCTTTCTCGTGATGCCCAAGCTGCACTGCGTCGAACTATGGAGAAATACATGGCCAATATGCGCATTATACTTTGTGCAAACAGCACTAGCAGACTAATCGCGCCGATAAAGAGTCGATGTCTCCTCATGCGTGTTGCCGCACCTAATGCTGGAGAGGTACGTTCAATCGTCTCCGCATGTGTGTATCTACCTACTTAACGTCGGCAGATGGAGGATGTGCTCAATTATGTAGCGAAGAGAGCGCCTTTCACCCTCCCTCGAGAGGTTGGCCGGAAAATCATTGAAGACTCTGGAGGAAACCTCAGAAAAGCCATTCTTGTCCTGGAGGCTCTAAAGATGCAGTCGTAAGTCAAATATTCTATCGAAGCGTTCCCTGTTGCCACGTCTTATGTAGACCTGACCTTACTGGACCCTTAACAATTGCGAAGCCAGACTGGGAGGCATATTGCCATAAAGTTGCCGACCTCATTGTTAGTGAACAATCACCCTCAAGAGTCATGGAAGTGCGCGCTAAATTTTATGAATTGTTGAGCCACTGTATACCACCGACTGTAATTCTCAAAGTTGGTCTCTCTCTCGTCTTATCTATGCACGATCTTGAACACTTTACAGACGGTTGCAGAACGGGTTGTAGAGCGAGTAGACGAGAGTTTAAAATCCGATATAATACACTGGACAGCATTCTATGTACGTTGTCATCACTTTTTGTTATTGCGCTTCCATCACCATCCTCATCCTCCTTTCCCGTAGGAGGTTCGAATGCATATAGGAAACAAGAAGATATTCCATCTTGAAGCATGGGTAGTGAAGGTCATGAGCTTGTACAAAGTAGGGCCCTCATTCCTGACTTCGTTGTCCTTGGCTTACAAGAATCGTCTTTTCTTCAGCATTTCTTTTATGATATGGATATGTCAGTGTTTGATTGAGTAGTCAGGAGTCGTGATTTCGTGGTTCACATCTTTCACGCATAATATGTATGACGAGAATGCAGATACTAGCAGGGTGACGATGAATGAGAGTTTGATTATTACGACATCGAGCTCGATAACTTGATCTTAAGAGAGAGTATACTCAGTCGTACTGGAAGACTCGAGTTTCTAAACAATCCATCATTGAAGCTATTGTGATGGGAAAGTATTACCTAATGTCTATACAGCACCAAGGTTATAAGGCCAAAAAACTGATAACTTTTTTTCGAACAAAATCCGTTGTGGACATAAAAGTTCGGGCTTGGTTTAAGCTTTTCCGCCTCCTTGTCCGCGTTCCCGTCCCCTAGAGCAAACCGAGGTGCCGTATGGTACTGGATTGTCGAACTGCTTGACTTTTCCTTGTTTAAATCCATACTTTCTGTCCCGGAGGCATCGCTTCGGCTGGTGCTCATGATGCGGCGGAAAGGATAGGCAAAGGAAGTGTTGGGCTTGCAAGCTATCTACATTTCTTTTTCCTTCTGTCCTTTAGCTTATGTCTACCATCCAGCAAAACTATCATATCATGCAAACCTTATCAGACTAATCTCATTCAATGAACAATAGAATTGACTAAGCACGTTTTTTGAACTGGACATGTTTTTTTTTGTTTTGGAGTAGCGTTCCTAGTGGGGAGACCGGCGCTATGGTCGCCTCCTCTGCTGAGCTGAGCACCCGGGATTAAAACTAGGTTCCGTAGGTCGGTCAGCTAGTTAGTTACGCGAGGAAATGCCTTGACGCACATAGTGTGGGCTCAAGGCCTGATAGGGGAGTCATCCTACCCCAGATCTCAGTTCAGGCCCACTAAAACCCCGCTCCTGCCTCGTTCCGGGGATGGATGGGGTCTCCCCCCAGCCTTGTTCCTTCTCATGTCTCGACAATTTCTTGTCTAGGCTCGCCCTGTCCCTCAGGTTCTGGTGCCACCGTCGCGTAATCTCTTCGCGGCTATGGGGGAAATCGTTCTTCTGTATGACCCTCTCGCTCAGATAGGCGGATCTACTGTCACGATGTTATTTAGGCAGGAGAGGCCTTTCCAACGTTTTCCTGTTATGGACGTAATCGGTCGTACTCCCCAAAATTCAGCTCATGTTCTGTGTTGACAACAGGCTGCCAGTTACTTTTCCCCATAACTCGATCGCGAGGCTCCAGACAGTGTTTTGGCCTGAGCATTCGCATTCGGTCAGGATGTATTCCATTAAGTCTTTTGTTGTCGTGTTTATACCTCGCCCTGTCATTGAGGTCTTGTGTCATTGTGGAACGATCCCAGTATGAGCCCACTTTATACGCGTCGTGTGCGTTCTTCAAAACCCTTGCCTGGAGAAGTCGTTGCTTCTCATCGCGATCTTCGCATGTTTTATTATACCTTTTAGTACTCGTTCGGTCTCGTTGGAGTGTTTTCACGTTCTTTTATCGTTTCGTACGTCCTTGCTAGTGTCATTTTCCATAGGCAGGCTCCTGTCGAATGTAGCTCTGTGGGGATAGGAAGAACTAGTTATCTTTCCCTATCTAATGCCTCTCTGGCGAACTTCGATGCTCACCTAAAGAAGGGTGTTACTGGCCCTTTGGATGAATTGTGAAAGGCTACACTGGCGCTGTGCATTCTCAGGCGGTCCAAGACTACTTTCAGTAGCCCGGCATCTTGGTTTATCACGAAGCCTCCGTCCTCTATGTCCTACATGTCCTTTGTGAGTAGGTCGAATACGCTCTCCGACCTCAAACTTATGGTAAGCGGTGCGTTCGTGCCTGCTTTTAGGGAAGCAACTAGGATCGCCAGAAGGGTGATCCATTTCTCAAGGGTAATCCATTTTTCCCCACCCCCTCAATCTCGTGCTACAAAACGACGTGCCAGCTGCTATCGCATCCTGGGCTCTCCAGTTTCTCCTCGATTCCTGTGACCCGGCTATGGTGCCCTGTAGCGAACTTGACAAGCTCCGATGCGAAAATCAGTCCATCTTCGAGTATAATTCTCCGAGAATGCCACAAGCTTGAGAAGATTATATCGTTTCAGTCATCGTTCGATCCAGTCATTCGGGGTCTGGTACAATCTGTATTTAAGGGGGACGTTGTGTTGTGCTCATCACCAGCCAACATCATTATTAATTGCCTACAGGTTGCTTGTCATGCGAAAGATATATCATCTCGCTATATCAGCTTTGCTAGTTGTTCCTTTAACTTACGCCCAACTCAATACTCTTGCTGTTCGGCTTGGCAAAAGATACTTTGGTACGGCGACCGACAATTCAGAGCTGAGTGACAGTCCCTATGTCGCACAACTGGGGAACACCGCCGATTTTCATCAGCTCACTCCGGTGTGTACCTTTCACGTCCTCTGCTAAATGGAGCTCGCTCACTGCATTTCAGGCGAACAGTATGAAATGGGTACGGATTATCCTTGTCATATATTACCAGATTTCTGTACAGCGAATAGGATGCAACTGAACCATCGCAAGGTGTCTTCACGTTCAGCGGCGGTGACGCCATTGTCGCTCAGGCGCAGAAGAACGGACAACTTGTCCGAGGTATTAACTCGTCCTACCAAATGTTCTATCTTATCTAGGCAACAGGTCACAACTGCGTTTGGCATAATCAACTCCCTAGTTGGGTAACTTCGGGGGGGTTCAATAACGCGACTTTGCTCAGCATAGTGCAAAATCACTGTTCTACTTTAGTGGGACATTACAGAGGAAACATGTAAGTGACTGTTAGCTACAATAATCTACATACTTAAGCTGATATCCATTACCAGTCGTAGGTAATAGTTTTTGAATTGATGAAAAGCCACTTATATCGCGACACAGTTGCCTGGGATGTTCTTAATGGTCCGTGAAAGGTCTAGTCATTCGTTTGTCAGGCAAATTGATCGCGACTTTGTCTCGTAGAAATATTGAATGACGATGGGACCTTCCGTCAGTCTGTTTTCTTTACCACAACAGGAACATCCTATATTTCAACTGCGTTGCGTGCTGCTCGAGCTGCTGATCCTGCTGCAAAACTCTACGTACGTAGTTGTGCCACACCGTGGCTATCTATAATGACATCGCTCACAGATAAACGACTTCAATATCGAAGGAATGGGGGCTAAATCCACCGCAATGGTCAACCTCGTCAGGTCCTTGAAGGCTCAGGGGGTGCCTATTGATGGGATCGGTGTCCAAGCTCATCTTATTGTTGGTGAAGTTCCACCAACCTTGCAAGCCAATCTCGCCCAGTTCGCAGCGCTCGGTGTTGAGGTTGCGATCACTGAGTTAGATGTTCGCATGACTTTACCTGCTACTTCCGCTCTCCTTGCACAGCAACAAAAAGATTACCAGACTGTAGTGGCCGCTTGTAGAGCTGTTAGTGGGTGTATCGGAATCACGGTTTGGGACTGGACCGACAAAGTAAGTATTCTTTTGTTTCATCTTATACACAACATCAGCTTTGATTTACCAGTACTCGTGGGTGCCTGGCGCATTTCCTGGACAAGGTGCTGCTTGTCCTTGGGATGCGGTAAGTTATACATGCATGTGGACTTTCTCTGTTGTCCCTCAACGAAGTTTTATGGCCACAGAATCTGGTCAAGAAGCCAGCCTATGCGGGCATTGTCGCGGCACTGAGCTAAAGCCGAATATGTATATATTGTTTGTCAATTACTTCTTGAGATTATCAATTGGACACCCAAATGTAACAAATACCATCGGTACTCAATAGATCCGATCGCGAAGACGTTTTGCACGTTTTCCCTTTCTGATCAAACTTGTCTGTAGTTTAATCCTACTATGACCCGCGGTCAGACGACGCTTGAAACTGTAGAAGATGAATATGCGGAAGAGTTAAAAGTGACTTTCTACCCACAGTTGTACCTCCAGCGCAGGATATGGATTCTGGATGTAATGAGGGCAGAGAAAGTGACCCGAGTTGAGGGCTTTGATATCGTCAAGCTATCAGCGATTAATCGATTTCATAGGTGCTGGATATCGGGTGCGGAGAAGGACAGCTGCTAGCGGTCCTCTCCCAGCCAGCTCCCTGGCTCTCACCGCCGCCTGCTCATATTCTTCCGGCATTGCCAGAAGTAAATACAACTTCCGCAGAAAAATCACAATTATCTAAATGCTATGATGAGATACCAGATATCCATCCTGTAGAGGTCATGGGACTCGACATTTCCTCAGATGATTTGGATTTTGCAGTCCAGAGTACTGCTCCACCACCCCCAGAAGTAGAGCTCGAGAAAGGTGGTAGTTTCCATTCAGCAAGTTTCTCCACTATCAACCCGAGATGGGAAGATCTTGACGTCAAAATCTGGAAGGGTGGTCTGGAGGTCATTAATGAATCTTTCATCGACGTTGAATGCATTGTAAGCTCTGAAGTGTACGCATTTGTCATCGGCTGTGGCAAAAGAATACTAATTCTGAACTGTTGTAGGGTTGAGCATCTGCCTCCAAATTTATTCCCTGCATTTGCACCTATCATCCTTGGAGTCTACCACCCGCGTCTCTTTCTTGTGACTACCCCTTCGTACACGTTTAACGCACGGTTCACGGCCCCAATGGCGCCACCTTCTGCACGCAAAGGATGTCCCGACCCGACGAGACGCACTGATCGCATCTTTCGACATAGTGACCACAAATTCGAATGGACTGCAGATGAATTTCAAGATTGGTGTGATATTATTGCTAGAGACTGGGGCTACGAAGTGAAGGTGTCGAGTGTAGGTCGTGCCATTGAAGTGGATCAATGGGGTAGGGATGCAGAATTGGGCGGAGCATCATCCGTGGCAGTTTTCCGACGACGTGATATGGAGAGCAGGGAACAAAGAGGGCGAGAAGCAGTGCGGGCTCTACAACTAAACACTGGGCCTCATGAGCTGCTGGTGCACCATAGACACCTGGCGCACACAGATTCAGGACAGCCACGATCATTGGAAGAAATTGCGCTAAAAGTTGTGGAAAAGATGGAGGAATTCCGGGAAGGAGTGATGAGAATCGAGGAACTCTGGTTTGAAAGGGATGTAGCGATCCTATGCGGAGGTTGGATCGAGATTTTAATCAGAGCAGTTGAACAATCGGACCATTTCGTTTTGAAGAAGAACGGAGACGGGGTGAGAGATAGAAAAGCTGATTGGACAGTTGAATTGATCGGCGGCGTCGCACAGCCCAAGGAAGATTGGCCAAAAGAGGGAGATACAAGTGTGGACACCATTCCATTCGATTGGGTTTCTGATGGAGAGGCTGAAAGCAGTGAGGGAGAGTGGGGTGGATCGGCGGATATGGATGGAGATGTTTCTCGGAATCAATCTGAGGGGGATGATGATTTGGAAGTTTCAATTCCTTGGTCACACAAAAGCCAGCGGGATAAGATGGAAGAGGACACTACTCTTGTAAAACCCGGTGGATGGGGTAGTAAAATTGGTTGGGCCAAAGATGACAATTCCGACATGTACAACAGCGGAGAAATCTCTGCAGGGTGGGAAGGTGACGAAAGCGAGGACATTAGTTGAGGTTACTTTCAGCTCAATCAGGCCATGCGAATGCGAATATACAAATTCATTAAGTCTAGTCATACAGGCTGTATGGCTGGTTGATAGGATAAGGTAATGAAACAGAGAAAGGTGCGTACTGGGTATATTTCTATAAAGGAACGACCTACGCCTCCGTCATTTCGCTCCAACCTTAATACTACGCACCGGTGCTGTAGAAAATGGAAATGGTAAGCCAGTGGGTGGAACGGATAAGGTCATACCAATAAGAGGGTGCAGTTGAGCAAGATAGGTAACCATCCAAAGCAAGTAGCATGCTGCTAGCGCTATCAATACACTTGTACGAATCACCCTGTGGACAGGTTGAAAATGAGGCTGAGATTTCCATGGTACGACAACGCACATTTGATGAGGGCCTTTAGCAGTGAAAAGAACGGCTAACGCCATAAGGCCTGCGACGACTGCGAGTACAAGGAAGACGGGTAGTATTGAAGCCATGGGTGTTGGCAAAACCTTCGACGGTCACGGCATTATGTGAAGCTGATCGTGGGAATTCTTCGGACCAGCCAACTGGTCAGGAATTCCACTTGCAAAATTGCAACAACTGATTACTAATTTCATGGCTTGAATTGTAATTGGTAGTCAATTGAAGACTTCTGTCTTGTACAAGAGCACCCTTAATCATGATGTTCACAAAAAGCCAAGCTCGTTGCCATAATTTGTTGCAATGTTACAATTTTGCTACATTGTAGCTAAGTACGCATCATAAAGATTACGCCTCGGCCGACCTATAGCTAGTTGTTATTCAAATGTTATTACATATATACGCGAAGCCTGCGACGATCTTACCGTATTCCGGAATTCTAACGAGATTCTAAGAATGTGTGTGTGTAGGACAGAAGAGTCTTCGTCCCATCGGAGCCTCGGATCCAAGGTGAAGTTGAGGGAAATTGTAATGCGGTGGGTGATGGGTTCGACACGTTCAAGGACTTTAGATGTGACAGCGTCCGCCAGAGCGCCCGAGAATTTGTCGTTCACATCGTCTTCCAACAAAAACACGACCGCAAGGATTCTTCGCATCGACCTCGAGCTTCGGTCCCTTTAAAGGTATAACCGCCGTCATGGGCACGTGGCGAGCTTCAAGCAGTCATACGGCTCCCCAGCAAGGACCCAGCCTTTGTCTCCAACCATTGATGAGCCTCAGCGGCCGATTTGATTGGTCCGCCGTGTCCGAGCAGCAAGTTCAGAACAAGCCGGAAGTTGTTGGGAGGGGGGCCGGGGCCCCGGGCAATCGGCACCACCCGCTGGCGGTTTCGGAGGCAGTCTGGATGTCGTAGACATGCCAGGTGGTGAGGTTGCAGCGGGGGTTATGAATTGTGGGTGAGTAGATGGCCTGTGAGCCGCGAGTGAAGAGTTTGGTGAAGAAGAGTAGGTAATTGCTAGCTAAATCCATAGACTTCCAGGACCCTGGAAGAGATGATGTTAGTTGCAGATCAAGGAGCCTCCACAGTCACAGTTTCATGAGAAACTCGCATAAATTTCAGATAGACACCCATGAATTTCAAACAGACGCCAACATCACCAAGTGTCACATTGTACAACCTCAATGCTATGAAGACGTTTATAGATCTATATCCCGTAGGATACATAAAACAGGGTAAGTTATCAGAAGCGTTCACTGGGAAAACCACATTTCACGGCAACCATACCAATTGCGGGCGCGCCAAAACATCATTAGACAGGCAGGTAGATTGCCGGCGAGACACACCGCATTTGAATGGATGGCAAATAACTTCGTGACATTGTTTCCGAATATCAGAAATATTAAATATACACAACACCCATGAGCTTTCAAGACGTAAATCCTGTCACTATTCCGTCGTATGCAGGCTTCTTGACGAGGTTCTGTGTTTGTAATCTGATTAGGGAACAGAAGATCTTCAAAAAGTGGACAAGTCAAAGTACTTACCGCGTCCCATGGACAAGCAGCACCTTGTCCACTGAAAGTGCTGGGAACCCAGGAATACTGCAGGATGATTATAACCTAGTTATTGGAAATCAATCTGACTTACTTTGTCAGTGTAGTCCCAAATGGTTATGCCAACGCATCCAGAAACCGCCTTGCAAGCTGCGACGACAGTTTGATAATCCTTCTGTTGTTGCTCTCGAAGTGCAGCAGTCTCAGGCAACGTCATCCGAATATCGAGTTCGGTAATGGCAACTTCGACACCAAGTGCCGTAAATTGTTCCAAATTAGCTTGAAGAGTGGTGGGAACTTCGCCAACGATCAAATGGGCTTGTACGCCAATACCGTCGATGGGCGTGCCTGATGCTTTCAAAGACTTAACGAGATTGACCATGGCCGTCGATTTGGCACCGGTTCCTTCAATGTTGTAGTCATTAATCTGATGCATCAACGTTGGGACATCCGCAAATTGGCAATGAGACAGCACACGTACATAGAGTTTCGCATTGGGATCTGCAGCACGGGCAGCCTGGAGGGCAACAGGGACGAAGGATTCTCCCATGGTGTTATAGAACACATCAGAGCGCCAAGTCCCATCATCGTTGAAAGGTTCTTGAAAGACCATGAGTATGGTCATAACCACAAAAATTATGCTCACCATTAATCACGTCCCAGCTATCTTTAAATAGTCAAGGTTAGTACAGTCGGAATCAGGCACAAGTTAAGGAAATTGTAATTACAACTAAGATAGAAAATTAAGAAATTTTCAGATGGCATAGGAAAACCTCACATCTGTCCTTTGTAATGGCCAACGAGAGTCCCACAGTGGTTAGCAACAATGCTCGTAAGGGTGGCATTGTCAAAGCCTCCGGAAGACACCCAACTCGGAAGTTGGTTATACCATACACAGTTGTGTCCTGCAAGAGAAGTGTAACTATGCACATTTGGACCTCGGTAGATAAAGTCCAAAGAATACCTCGGACAAGCTGTCCGTTCTTTTGAGCTAATGCGACAACAGTGTCGCCATTAGTGAATGTGAACACACCACGAGAAGGCTCTGTAGCATCCTGGAGAGATTCACTGGAGCGTCAGTTATGTTCCCTAGAAAATTCATCCTTTTTTCATACCCATTTCATACTGTTGCCCTGTGTTCGAGTTGATCAGTTACATAGTACATTTGATTAAATCCATTTCATACAGGTGTGAGTTGAAGAAAGTCGTTGGTGTTGCTAAGTTCCGCGACATAAGCAGTATCTGTGAGCTCCGGATTATCAGTTGCAGAGCCAAAATACTTCAATCCTGCGGCGACTGCAACATTTGCAAGCCCGGCGTTTGACGTTCCAGTAGGTAAAGCAGACCCGCCTGTAGGGGTCCCGGTTGTTGTTCCACCGACGGTGTTCTGAATCAAAAAAGGATGAGGTCCATGATTAGCGTCTTCGATAAATTCACTTGCTTGCAAACATTGTGAGTAGTAAGGGTTGATGGTGACACAAGTCCAGCCAGCAATACAGGTCTAGAAACGATTCAACAACACGTCTGTCTTCAAATGAATCGAACGTAGTACCGTTGGTCCATTCCAGCCAATGCCACCGCCTGTTAAAAGCATTAGACGAGCTGAAAATTTGTAGAAAAGAGTAACCTAACACTGTCCCCAAGCTCCCGATTGAGCTCTGGCGAAGCGAATCACAGTAAGGAAGGCTGCAAAGGAGAAAGAAATTTTCGTCATGATGTTGGCTGCTCTTGGGAACCGGAACCCGTCTCGTTAAATATCCTCCATGCTGAAAAAGTTCGGAAAGACCTTGACCACATGAGTATTTTATTTCCTTCATCTCATACGCAACGCTATTTTTAGGAGTGTATATCTGTACATTTGCCACGTAGAAGACTCCGCGTATGGTCGCGTAATCGCGTATGATAATGTCGACTTGAACTGTTGATTATAGTGGAGTGTCGTACTAGTGGGTGATCCAAACGACAAATAGAGATTACCAAATAGAAACAAGGGCCGCGCAGAGCGTTTAAGGATGGTGCAGAGTGAATCCAGGATACTGAGCACAGGCGGTTTAACCTCGGATGCAAAGATTGTCTGCTCGGGTAATGAGTCAAAGATGCTCACTCTTCAACGTGCTAGAGCTGATCCGTGCTCCTGGTCGGAAGATTTTCGCAACACAATATCGCTAATATAACATTGATAGCACCAAGAATAACTAAAGAGGAGCTTATTATACCGACGTGGTCCACAATTGGAACAATAGGAGAGAGGACTATAATTAATCTACGGTGGCAGGGCTGTGTGGTGATTCTCTCGATATCCGTCAAAACACAATTTTTGACACGTGGTTCCTTTTGGGTTTTACACTACAGAGCTAAAGGGCGAGGGTAAAGTAGCCCGGTACTCTACACCTGTTGGAATTACTAATCTCTATTTCCGTCTCGATCGTCTTGTAAACCCTTTCCCTATACATATGTCCTCGCAGATTTCCCGCATAAGAATGAGATATTGAAAGCCGACATTGCGCCCACTAGAAGGAATTCCGACTTGTATTGCTGGACGACGGACGCTCAAGATCAAAGATTGTCATTTTTGGGGAATCTGAACGACAGCAAGAATTTCAAATTTGTAAACATATCCGCAGCACTGTAACTCTGAGATAACAGAAACTTGAAGAAGCTTGAAGGGCAACTTTGTGACTCGATGAGAGTGTATGTAACTGGCCTCGGCAAGGTAAATCTTGTCTCATTGAAATTTCCTTTGCAGATAGGAAATTGCTACAGTTATGCTCTTGAATTCTGAACCGTTCTTTTGTTCTTTTAGACCAAGGCATGCATAAATTGCATCTTTTCAACTGAAAGCACACATAAGGCATGGCTCTATCCTCGCGAGGAGGACACGCTCATCACTTCCCAAGTCCGACTCCTATCCTCGTCTCCCAATTACCTCAAGCCCATAACGGGGAACTGTGCTATTATCATCTTATCTGCGCCTATCTGTCGCAAAGAGCATCTGACTTGGGTGGAATGGACAGACCAGCAGCACTTTATGGAAGCTCTTTCTTCTTGCAGTAATGGCTCACGCTTTGTACTGATCATGGGAGATACGAACGTGAGTACCAATGCCATTTGACACTTGAGGAACCATTCCTCCTGTCTTTCTTGGCCCGCTGTCATGGAGCTAAACTGGCATGTCATTTCACCTCAGCTTGCTTCCATAACTCAAATGAGCACGTTACCGACTGGACAAAGATATTCAACGTGACTAAGAGTTACTTCCTCATGTTCGAGTTTCCTTATGAGTGTCTATCTATGTTCTCAAAAGCACAGTTAGTAATTAAAAGTGATGCATCCCAAATCTGTTTGCTACATTTTGTGAATGGCAAAAGTCCAGTAGATGTGCTCGGAACTATGTCGGTGCTGACATGCTCTTTAAGGAAAGCTGTTTACTCTAATTGTCCCTTTTTTTATTAACCTATCTGTACAAAGTTTGAACTGGTTCACTTAGCTCGAAGTCGCTGAATCCATCAATCTTGTTTACTCTGAATTCCCCACGTTCGCATCCCCGTTAATTGAGGTCTTTAAATAACCAGAATATAGGATACTTCCGATTTGAATGCCCCTTGGATCTATTCGGTTAAGTTTCAACCAGACAGCGGAAGGTATAGACCGACCACATCACAATCCCTGAGTCAAAAATCTGTGTCAGGAGTCTTGGCTGTGCAACGTATGAGGAGCAAAAGCTCTGGTGATGCATCCGCCACCAAATGTGCCGATAGAAAAACTTCTTTCAGCGATATATGATCTCCCTACAAAAGATGGCTCACAAGGAGATATACGAATACTTGGACTGAGTTGAACAACGCCACTGATTGTACCAATGTAAAAATGTAAAGCTCCTTGACCATTTCTGCCGGGATTGAGGTACATATACTTATCTAAGCGGTTCTTTCAAACAGCTTGTCCCCGTAATCCCGAGGAATCGATCACCGGTCTACTTTCTCCTAGTCGCCGATACAAGGTGAAATTCTCAGGTTACATCGATATCTCATGCTTATCTTCCCAGATAGGTAGTCGGTAAGTAAAAAAGTTGTTCATTATCCATATACATGTGACAGAATAATAATTGGTGGTTGAGAAATGATAGATTTTTAGGATAGACCTCAAGTCTGTTATATATATCAGCGTTTACAGACACCGTATCGGTCCACCTTCTGCAATGGTGATGGGCAAGAGGCACACTCGTCTCTTTAGGCTTTTCGGAAACGCTTGACTCCGATAATATTTGATCGATTCCATACTCAGTTTAAATCACTGGTCATCAAGTTACTTCTTGTAGTACCCATCATTCTACATATGCCCATTGATCCACGCTCAACGGAAGTTACCTCGATCGGAAACCCAGCGATGGGATACTAGTATAGGGTGATCTTATCCTGGTGCCGTATGGCAATGTCTCACCAGTTTTAGGACTTCTGTGGCATTGTGTATTAGATGGCCTCCATAATTTCTGTCACTGACACGTACATATCGTATATGCTTCTTGCGCTCCGAGATCTGTCACAACCATTTAAAATCGTCACAGCTGCTTATATCTCCCCACCTTGATACCTTGATTCTCTCGAGTGCGTGCGCCAAATGTCGGATCCGAGAGTAGTCATTATTGGAGCTGGGTGAGCCTTATGCCTTATTGACTTGTTCTTTTGTCATTTGATCATTAATTTGCTCCTCTGTCCGCAGAGCTGGTGGATTATCCTTCGCAATTGCGCTCAAGCGGAGATTTGGGTACAGGAACTTTATAGTAAGTGTTAACAGGACCTTTCCTTAGCACTGTATAAATGAATACTATGGAAAAGATTTTTGAGAAGACGGGCGCGGTTGGTGGAACATGGCATGTATGTCTTCTTCGCGTTTTTTTTTTGCACGCGTGGCTGACACTTCTGTTGTTTACATTGTAGGAGAACACCTACCCAGCTAGTATCCATTTTTATCATGAAAGGGTTTGTCTTACTTACGCTGAATGCTAGGGATGTTCGTCGGACATACCCATACCTTTCTACTCGTTGTCTACGGATCAGAAGCCAGACTGGACTAGTTCACATCCGTTTCAGCCGGAAATACGGGATTATTGGGACGATCTCAGCAAGAAGTACTCTCTTACATCTCACATCAGTTTTGGAACGGTAGTCGTCAAAGCCGTCTGGGACTCACACACGAGTTGTTATCACGTTACTACTGAAGATATAAAAACCAGGACACAGTCGACCACAAGCGCTGAAATCTTGATATCTGCCCTGGGAGTACTCGAGGTACCAAAGGCCCCCGACATACCTGGTTTGTCTGACTTCGGAGGTACTATATTCCATTCTGCTCGATGGGTTGATATGAACCTCGATGGTAAACATGTTGCTGTCATTGGAAACGGTGCATCCGCGTGCGTGTCTTCCTTTCTTACGTTACCGTTCCAATGAGTCTCAAAGTATACATAATAGCACTCAATTTTTGCCAATTATCGCAAAGACCCCTAATATCCGCATTACGCAGTTCTGCCGCACACCCAACTGGTTGCTCCCTCCAGTGAGGTCAAAAATGTCCCTTATGAGTGTCTCCTGAACATATATTCAGGTCCGAATGTACTACTCGGATTTACACAAGTTCGCATGTCGATACATTCCGCTTTATATGCGGATCATCAGATTTCTGAATTACCTTGTGGTATGGAATCTTGTATTGTAACGAACAACCAGGTCTGAATTCTCGCTCAGTCCGATTTCGGGTACTTTGCTATCTTTTCGAACAGCGTTACCAGAGGATGGATACAGAAGGCATGCTTATGTGGTTCAATTCAACTTCTTTTTGCCTCACACTCTTAGAAGCTTGCTGAGGAGTACATCAATAACTCATCACCGAAGGAGTATCGCGAGCATCTTGTTCCGAAATATGGTATGTTTGTCATGCGTAGTGCGGCGACAACGCTGCTAAATCAGGTCTTTAGATCTCGGATGTCGGCGCATGATATTCGACACCGATTATCTATCTACCTTGCATCGGAGTAATGTACACCTTAACTACGGAGGGATTGTTTCGATCGTCAAAGACGGTATCCTCACTCAGGAAGGTTCGCCTCGTATTTCTGAGTCTGCAAAGGATATAACAAAATTCTCTGATAGGAGAGCACCTTCATTTCGACGTCATCATCCTTGCTACGGGATTTTGCGTGGTATTTCGATTGTGTACACCCTTGACTGAGAGTTTGATTTGCTTCTTTTGATAGGATAAGTACCCTTTGCACATCGAGGGAAAGTCAGGACAAACAGTCCAAGACTACTTTGATTCCAAGGGTGGGCCCACCGCCTACATGGGAACCACTGTTCCAGGTTTTCCGAACCTATACATGTTGGGTGGTTTGTAGCTTTCGTCTCTCGCCGGTCTGGCGTCATTATTGAGTTGATTCGATTAGGCCCTAATACTGCTACTGGCCATACTTCCGTCATTTTCACAGAGGAAGTCCAGGTGGGCTTGCACTTACGTCCCAAAAATACCGTTTCAAGCCTCTATACAGATCAATTATAGTCTTAAGTTGATTAAGCCTATTCTTGATGGCAAATTATCAGCGGTAGAGGTAAAACATGAAGCGACGGACCGATACAACGAGGCCCTTCAGCAAAGGCTTTCTCGTTCTGTGTTCTCTGGCTGTAACTCTTGGTATCGGGTAAATAATACTGGGAAGATCAGCGCTATGTTCCCAGGTAAGGGTAATTTCTTGACTATAACTCCTGGCCATTGGCTGACTTGGCGATAGGAAGCTCTGCTCATTTCTGGTGGTGGCTACGGCGCCCGAATTGGGCGGACTACGAAGTCACGGCACACAGTGAGAGTAAATCAGAGAAAATTAAATTCATCGGTACATTCTGTGTTGCCTTGGCCATTGTGGTCGCGTCTTGTATCTCTGGATAGTCAATTATGTAATGCAAACCTAGCATGTGAATACTCGGCAATTGATATTTTTGAGCGTTCTCGGACGTTTTAGTTGGACCCTTGCCGACTTATACTTCGATGCCGACAGCGACGAGCGCGCTGAACAAGGTGACGCACCTGGATGTTAAACCGCTCAAAGACCCAATACCAGTCACCACCGTTCTAGCCACTCCAGCCTCCACATCGATAGCATCACTGCGACCACTGTACAATCGTGCTGCACGGGCGTTTTTGCTTCGCGATATCCCACTCACGCAATCTCTAATAGAGTCTGCCTTTGCACAGATAGACTCTCCAGATGTTGTTCCAGATTCGCTCGCAGAACAGAGGCGCAAATGGGACATCCTTCGATTAACTCTTGAAACCACTGTATATTTGTCGCCACCCCAGGAGACGCTACCCCAATCTCTGAAAGACATCCAACTTCAGTCGCCGCAGTCCTTGCTGACAATCCTCTATGACCGCTCTTTAAACCTTTTCACTCCGAAGCGGGACCAGTCAATCGCCAATTCAATATACCTTCCTACGCAGGTCCTGATCACCTTGATTTACTCAAGTCTTCGGTTGGATACCCCAGACTTTGGCCGTAATATTATTGAGGATTGGTTATCTAAAAGAGACGTACCACCAAGTGGACAGGATACCGAATCATCAAGCGTATATGAAAAAGTCTTGGAACTTTATTGCCTCCAAATTCTCCCGAAATTGGAACAGTGGGATTATGCTCTAGAATTTTTGGAGTATGAGGGAGAGTTACCTGTGAGATCCCGAGTAGTATGTGATTTGCTATACGACCTTTCCGCTCTACACGGCTAACATGTCCTTTTCAGGATTTGATCAAGTCCCTTCGATCCCTTCAAACAGAAGCCATGTCGTCCCGTCAATTGAATCAGGCGTCCTCGCTTTCTCCACCACAAGCAGAATTGTCATCTAGAACAAGTTCACCGGCTCCTTCCTCGTCGTCATCATCATCTTCCCTATCCACCACCTCGACACACACTGTAGTCCCAGCTGCGCGGAACTCTTTGCATCCCCTGTCTTCCCTGACTCCTTTAGCGCCCGCCAACTCGTCGACAACTTCCCTATCATCAGATTCTACTGCCACTCCACAACAAACATCACGACATCCCGTCCTGCGCTCACGAACTACCGCTGATTCGAAAACAACGTCCCCTTCTAGTGGTCCTTTGGCCGTTTCACGATCACCAACTCAATCAGCTACAGTCAGGCCTGCAAGCCTTAGTACCTATGCAATTCTCAAGGCTTCGTTGGCGCCATACATCTCGACATCGAACATATCGACGATCTTTCTGCTCTTTGTCGTTCTCCCTTTAGTTTCGTTCGCATTGCGCGTTCGTCATCGAAAACGGAAAGCCTTAAACGGTTCCTTTAACGCCGGAAATACCGCTGAGCTGGTCCGACGACGTTTACAGAGTGCGGGTGCTGGTGCTATGAGCAAGACTTGGGGTGAGGTGGTGCGGGTTGTTTACGACACTGTCAGGATGGCTGGAAGCGGTCTTGTATGATGCCTGTGGTGCAAGGAAAACTAAACCGACTTTTTATGATCTTATCTAATATTCTTCGCTATACCTACACGGCCAGGAGGAATGCGTGTCCTGTGGACGAGTTGCACCATTCGGAGATTCGGACGATTGTCTTTTAATATTAGTCCCATGCAATTAGTCGTTAGTAGAATCTCGCAATTGACATTACTTTTGCATTACTGATGTCTGTAGTTTGTTTTATATATATTAGTGTGGCAGGAAATATAACTTTGAGAAATTAGCCCGACAAAAAGTGCATTACAACTGCATACTTTTCACCACAACTTTGGACGCAAATATTAACTGATGATAGTGTGAGAAAGTTACCATTTTGGCTCTCGACCAACGAATGGTCACACTCGTTGCCTCGGTTATAGCTCTCATTGCAAGAGAAATTTGTTGGTATTCGCGCTACTCTGCAGTGGGTTTCTCTCTCTCTGTCGGTCGACATACTAACCTTGGATCGAAGTCTGACTTGGCCTTCAGGCCTTGGGCGCACGCGTCACCTCACAATCTTACATGTCTCAAAGGACGGTATCTCAGCGCCTTGCAGAACAGTCTGTTTCTGCCTCAGATGAACATTCACCATGTTCTAAACACCCGAGGCTGGAAAGCCACTCAAACTCGCATCCAGACCCTCATAGCCTGCAGTTTCTCCAATATCCCGACACATCAAAGCATAACAACAAGCAGACTCCTTTCCAACAACCTACACAATTGATCTCTTTCTCGTATAACTCTTCTCATACTCTGGAGTTCAACGACTCTGCCCTTCGGTACTACGTGGATCCGCCACTCAAGGCAAAACTGAGTTATGGGTACGAACGTTGGATTCGAAAACCGGATGGAAGGGCGAGAATCGACGGTCTACTGCAAGCTTTTGCAAAGGCACGCGCAACTTCGAACGTACCCTTGCATGATGTGGGTGTTGTTGCCTGGCGAGGGGTGATAACCAGGTATGTGAATTAGTCCCAGCTTTTAATTGTCGATTAACATTAGCTTTTGTTTGAGAGAGGATTTTAACCTCGCCTTATGAAGAGAGGGAAGAGCTGGAGCTCAATTTAATGTCTGTCAATGGCATACTTCATTTAGAGGAACATCTCTCTGAGGAACGTCTGAAGGAGAAGTGAGACTGTCATTACTATCTCTATCAGACACTTACCTGTCTTCAATTGCCCAGAAACAACATGGAACCCAAGCATCGTATACAAACCTACTATGGACACGCGTTTGAATCTTACTGTACGTCGGAAACTCCGACTCTCAAGGTTTCGACGGAACCAAGTGAACCTGTCGGCTGGGGTGGGGACGTAGACACAAATATCCAGTGGTGCAGTGTTGTCCGAACTAAGCTGGGGAACACCCGACTATTGATTGGAGGCGAAGTTGACTGTGTTCGCGGTAAGTTCTTGCGCCGACACGACACGATGCGGTTCCTTATATGTGGAAATCTGTAACAGAGAGATTTACCCATCAGACTGATACTTTTGTTGAACTCAAAACATCACTAGCGATCCGAGCGTCTCGCGATGAGGCAAAGTTCGAGAAGTATGTTTGCAGCCCACTCGGAGGTATCGAGTGTTAAATGAATCTTCTTTCAGGAAATTGTTGAAGTTCTACTTCCAATCATTCCTTCTTGGTGTTCCTGTAAGTTTATGTGCACGTCGCGAGAGGACGTGCTGTTTACGCTGACATTAGGAAATCGTCGTTGGATTTCGCACACCATCTGGCGTTTTGACGACAACTCAATCTTTCAAAACAATCCACCTCCCTCGTATGGTACGCGGAAAGCCCGGCGCATGGGACCCCCTTATTTGCTTAGCCTGGGGCGACCGGGTCATATCCTTCCTCAAGGATGTTGTGAGAAGCATGGCTTCTAAGGAATCGTCTGTCTGGCGTGTGAAGTTCACCCCTCAAAAAGGAGTCACTGTCACGATGTTAGATAACATGGAAGTCGAGGAAGTGCGCGGGGGCGAGGACAGAGTAGGCTTCCTGCCGACATGGTACTGGCGGGAGTCGGCTCGGGGCTTAGAGCCTACAACATGTACTACGCCACCACTGAATGCTGGGTAGGAAAATATAACAGTGTACTGCCGGGTGGCCCTGTATCAGAAGAACAGGAAACCAATTGACCAATTAATAACGATTTATTCCTCAGTACCATGATGTATCATTATGCTAACTGTCATTTCAACTCCTCGACGTCCATCAGGCCGCAGGCGCTGAAGGTTCCGGAGTTGCTAACAGGGCTAATCGGTCCTTCCCTCGCTTTGGCAGATCTTCCACGTCCAAGGACACTTCCCCGCGCAGCTCCTGCTCGAGCTCCTTCAGTTGCTGCAAGAAGCCCGAGTTGGGCGATATTTGTGGGCGGACGACAACGATTTGATGTAAAGCCTCCTTCAGCGACATATTTCGCCGTCTGATGAGGTAAGCCGCCACGACCATAGGAGACCGAGATATCCCGGCTGAACAATGCACCAGGATCTTTCCTGCGCCATTGCGTGACTTGAGTGCGTCGTCAATGATATCACAGGCAGTGTCGCAGACTTTGGTAATGGACGAAGATGGAGAGTCGTTGATGGATATACGGTTGTACGTTATGCCCTCAACTGGTTTTGTCGGGCTAGCCCCAACGCTTAAGACGTGTGTTATGCCGGTTGAGGTCAGGAAAGCCTGTGACGATGCTGCTGAGACTGGGCCAAGGTACAAAGACGGAATGACGAGAGAAACGGCGGAAGGTGAGTTACCCGTTGCTGCCTTGTCGCGTTTCACCATTTGGTTTGCACAGACTTATGGTTCGCGGCCAACCTCTGCATTGTTTATAACTACGATAATGTGGCAAACACCGTGATTTGGGACTCCAAACACATGGCCTTTATATAAGCACAAGCTCCTGTGTTCCGCTTCTTATCTGTCTGAACTATGGATGATATCAACTACAATCATGGTGACTTTACGCTCGTTCGCCAGGATACTCGTTATGGTGGATTCGAGCAAGTCAAACTCAAGAACGATCTGATGCAGGTCAGTTACAAGAATGTCTTTCTTGACAGGGAACTTCGTTGCTCGTAACTAAAGTGCGTCTCGTTTTTAGGATTTGTGTTTCTTTAGGAAATCGTTGACTTCTTCAGATGAAAAAGAATTTGAAGACATGTATGTTTGTATTTCCTAACTACCTGAACTTGTTTTCACTTCATTGTGTTAGGATGAAGCTGCAGCAATGTGTCATGAAGGAAGGCTGTTCGGGGGCAATTTATCCTGTTTATGAAACGCAGGGCAAGAAATGGGTAGTGATGTCTGTTCCTGCTAGCAACATGAGCATGATTGCCGCAGACCGGAGATATTCTGATTGTACAATTGGAAGTTCTAGAATTCAAATTATGTAAGGGTTGGCCATAGTAGAGATTCCAATCTTCGCCTCGTGTGTTATTGCCACAATCTAAAAGGACTTCCTGATCTGGGTGCAGGTGTCTTAATCCATGTGATTTTGGGGTGCAGATAATAAAGACTTCTTGTCTGTTGATCGATACAACCTGCCTTGTGTTCAAATACCCAGTAACTGCTTTTGATCTGCCACCACCATCTGACCTGGAAATTCCCATGGTTGATAAGAGGAGGAGGACAGACACTACAGTGTAAATGTACAGCACAAGAGCCACAAAAAGGCTAAAGGAGGGCCAGAATGGCCCCCTGAGAGATCCCTGGGATGAGCTTCTACCAGATGCAGAATTCCAGTACAACAACCATATCCATGCCACTACCCAGACTTCACCCTTCTTCTTAGACACTGGCTGCCACTCTCGAATGGGTTTTGAGCCTCATGGACGCCCTTCAGAGAATGAGTCAGTGAATAAGTTTGTGGACTGGATAAAGGTAGCACAGGAGGAGGCAAAGGCAGCACTGGCCAAGGCAAAGGACAACATGGCACAGTACTACAACTGAGGAAGGACACCTGCACCAGAGTACAAGCCAGGGGACCAAGTCTATTTGGACACATTGGACATTTCCACAACACGACCCTCCCAGAAGCTGTCTCATTGTCACTTGGACCCCTATATGGTAGAACAACAGGTTGGTCGTCTAGCCTACTGACTCTGGCTGCTGGCATTTATGCATCAACTCCACCTAGTTTTCAATGTGGTCAAATTGACTCCAGCTCTGGAGGATCCAATACTAGGCTGACACCCTCAACCTCCACCACCACCAGTCCTAGTGGATAATGAGGAAGAGTATGAGGTAGAGCAGATACTGGACAGCTGCTTGTTCCATTGCAAACTCCAGTTCAAGATGAAGTGGAAGGGCTATGGGATTGAGGACATTTCTTGGAAACCTCAGAAGAATATTCATGCTCCAGTGCTGGTCCAAGAATTTTATCATCAAAATCCTCAAGCTCCACATGCCATTCAAGGTATTTACCCTGCCTCACAAGTGGACCAAGCTATCAGGGACTACTTCTACCCAGTGCATCAAGACGCTGCATGCTAAGGGGGGGATGATGTCAGGGGACCCATTTTTCATCTCCTCTTCTCACCCTCTAATCCTCCTTTGGCCACCCCCACTATGATTTTTCTTTATGCATTTTCTCAAGCTCTATCAGCCAGTACCACTTTCATGCTTCTAGCTGCACTGGTTCTCTGTCTGTAATTCAATTACTGTCAGTCTTCCAGCATAGCCACATTGGACCCTCCTTCCATCTCTCATCCCCACTCTCTAATCCTTCTCTGGCCACCCTTACTATGATTTTCCTTTATGCATTTCCTCAAGCCCTATCTGCTGGTACAACTTCTAGGACTCTAGCTGCACCAGTACTCTGTTTGTAATTCATTTACTGTCAGCCCCCCAGCACAGCCACTTTCAGATATAGACAATCTCCAGGTTTCCACTGTTCTAGGTTAGGGTTGAGGCTTTCTGTCATTCTGTACAGTAGCTCCCATGCATCCAGAGTCTTGGAAGCGCCACCTTTGGCATAGGGAATCCCCAGAGTCGTTCTCTTTGGATCTCCCTCTGCCAGGTGTGTAGCTAGATCTGTACAGCCCTAAATAGTACTGAATATACTTTGGATCTCCTTCTGCCAGCTGTGTGATTTAGCCATAGCCTCCAAAGGTCACCCTTACAGTGAGAATACTAAGCAGCATCTCAAAAAACACATCAAGGGAGCATAAATATATATGTATGTGGTTGTCAGGGGACTACTAGTTCACCACTACTTTTTCACTCCTCAGCTCGGTCCTCTACTCTCTGAACACTTCTCAACCTTGCTCTCAACCCTTCAGTCCCCTACCTACTTGGTTTGAGGGGTAGCATATGCCACACCTCTGGGATTTACTCGGTCTGAGGCCAAACTCTCTCAAGTGTCAACTTGAGCTGAGTTTGAAAAGAGGGAGTATTTCTGACCAACTTGCCATCATTTACTCCCTCTTTTCAAACTCAGCTGCACATGTGACCTCAGCATGTGACCTAGACCTGGAATCCAGACATGTGACTACTAGCAGGTGATCTGGACATGTGATCCTCACATGTGACTTATATATCATGTGATTTACTTTTATTTTCTGAGCGCCTGGCAAGGTGAATC
>JAGGAT010000217.1:0-51688 GCA_017657195.1 Termitomyces sp. T70a | reverse complement strand
AAAAGAGGGAGTATTTCTGACCAACTTGCCATCATTTACTCCCTCTTTTCAAACTCAGCTGCACATGTGACCTTAGCATGTGACCTAGACCTGGAATCCAGACATGTGATCCTTATATGTGACTTACATATCATGTGATTTACTTTTATTTTCTAAGCACCTGGCAAGGTGAATCCTTAGACTTGTTCTCTTTAGATCTCCCTTTGCCAGGTGTGTAGTTGTTATTACTTACTTCTATTACTTATACATATACTAATACACTTTGGGTCTCCCTTTGCCAGCTGTGTGACTGAGCCATAGCTTCCAAAAATCACCCTTACAAATTTGATGTTTGAAGGAGTCTGGCATTGGACTAAGTAAATCAAAGAAGTATGACCTGTGCTATCCCAACCAAGTAGACAGAAGTCCAAAGGGTTGAGAGCAAGGCTAAGAAGTGAAGAAATAGTGTAGAAATTATAATGATGTCTCTAGTCACTCCCCAGAATGTAAGTTGACTGTTAATATTACCTGTAGAAATTACAGTGATGTCTACAGGTGGTACTTAGTAAAATGTCAAATAGATATGTAAGTAAAAGAGCTTACCCTCAGTCACTCTCCAGAATGTAAGTTGACTGAGGGCATGATTTGTCTACACAAAAATAATATAGTAAATAACAAAGACTAGCAAATACCAGATTGGCAGAAAGTGTGGCTGAGAAGCCATAATCAAGAGTTGATTCCAGAAAAGGAAAATCTGCCAATGGTCCATAAGTCGATTCCTCAACAAATAGATGTAAAATGAGTGAAAAAAGGATGAAGAAATAGACATGAAATAGACATGAAATGGTGGTCCCCAAACACTAGGTTGCTTCATTTACCTATACAAAGATGGGTACTTAGGAATGTTGATGGCCTGGCTTGGCCTGAAAGCCCCACCTTGGAGCCTTGGCTTAAACCAACACCAGGCCAGTCCCAAACCCCCAATAGGAGCCTGGTCCTGGCTTAGCTTTACTCATACCATGGCTTTCAGCAATAAATAATCAAGATGTATTTTATACCTTTTTTTTTCTATACTTTTGATTTGCAGTGATTTCCTCTATGTTCATAACTCAGAGATGACGAAAAAAACCTTTCGTCAAACACTAGGTACAAAGATTGCCACCCTTCTCCACAGCTTGTGACCGGGCCACTAAGAAAGCCAAATCTTCTTCGAAGCTACCATTGGGCCGTTTCCAGGGCTCCCACGTAGGGTGCGCTGACACGCGTTGGCTCCGAGTTTCGCAGTCAAAGGAAACTAACATTTCTAATGCTTTCGAAGGCGAAGGTCGATCCTTAGGGTTAGCGCTGGTCATTGCTTGGATGAGTGGCAACAATAATTCAAGGCCATTATAGTTCTGAAGACAAATAAACAACATGCGAAATAAGAGAGATAACAAATTGACTGGCATACCATGATGATCTCCATGAAAGCATTTCCCAACTGAAATATATCTAACTTGAAAGGATCGTAAGGTTCATTCGCGACAAGCTCAGGAACAGTCCGGTCTTGCCCACATAGCCCGGTTTCCATTTCACATGGTTCATCAGGATAGTAACTTGAAAGTCCGAAGTCAATGAAGTAGTATTTAACTGGACCGACAGACCATCGATCGTGGCACTGCAGGCCGAGAGTGACACCGTCATGACTACGTGTCTTGATAGGGTGGACACCACGAGGAATAACTTTAGATATATCCATCATGAGGTTGAGGTAACATGCATCTCTAACATGAAAAACGAGTCAAATTTGGAAAAAGTGGATGATTCTCCCAAAACTCACCTGTGCGCAATCTTGTGTGCATGCATAAAATCAAGGCCCTGGGAGAGGTTACTTTTTTTTTGACCGATTGTTGGTACAGAAACTAGTTCTTGCCTGTAAAAATTGTTCTAATGCTTCTACAACTTCACCGAAGCGTCCAAATGGCACTACATTGAATCGCAGAAGCTGTGGCATCACAAGCAAAACTTCCGTTTGAGTGTCAGGAAGAGATATGATATCAAGGATGGGAACGGTATGATTTCTGGGATCATCTGCCCAGTGTGGAGAGGATAGATATCGTGCAAGATGTAGCTCTGCTCCGTAGGGGTCAACACGTTTCATCATAACCTTGCAGCCATCACTAATCCGGGTTGCATCGAGTATCTTGTGAGACGACTATCCATAGCCTCATCGATGAATATATATCGAACGCTACAAATCCGTGGAAACTCACGAATGCCACGAGAGAATCCTCGGAGGTACTGAGATTATACAAAGGCGACTTACAATCTTTCCAAGAGGGTACCCAGTCCGGTCGATACCTAGGTCGTAGCTGATAGCCACGAGAAAGAAGGTAGGGCTGGTGGTCGGCCCAGAAAGTCTCGTCTTTCCACAGATCGCCAGCGAATTTATGGGGATTAACGTATCTAAATAAAGGGTTTGCGGCCAGAGCCGCTTGATAAGCTTTCGTGGCATCTTTCCACTTATGCGTGCTACGCCATAGGTGGCTTTCATCGGACGACTTTTCGAGGAATTCGCTGTTCATAGAGTTGTGCGTACAAGTTATGAATTTGTGCCAGCAAGGCTGTGTTCAGTGTTCCTCCAGATGATTTTTGACCCATGTGACCGCGGGAATTCACTGAAACCAGCTTTGATGCATTGACCACAAAATTGCCGTGGACAACTTTACGAGGAAAAATGTACAGTGCAAAACACTTAGAGGACGGCCTCTCAGGGACGGGGTCAATTTTGATTTTTGGGCCGGGAGAAAAAAATTAGGAAGGAACATGGGTAGAATACGCGTAAAAATGAAAAAAACCGATATTGTCTACCGATTAGATATTCCGAGTGTGGAAATTCAGGGTCATCAGGACCCTTAAGGGTCCAAACTCCAGATTTTTGAGTTCACTCAAAAGCACTCATAAATCCGCGTTCCGATGGTTTTCGGACTTTTTCAATAATTTTTGGATGTGGTATAACATTTTCGGATTTACGAGTTCCGAGAGGTCGGTTCTTAGTGTTTTGCACTGTACCATAAAACAATCCACATACACGAAGCCCGTATTCTATAAACGACATACTGTCGGCGTAGAGTATCATCTTAACCCCTTGTGGCTTGCCGGCGGTATCAACTGATTCATTCAAGTCTGGGATTGTCCACCCGGACAAGTGGGGATGCAAAATAAAATCTTTTACATACTTACAATTAAAAAGCGCTCCACCATACTCACATGGCTCATGAACACGACTATTCTTATACGGTCATACACTCGGATTGGAATCATTCTTCGATTCCTTAACTCCAGGTGAGATACTAGTTCTGACTCGTCGAGTACGTACTGAATAAATCATTCTTCGATTCTGTAACCCCAGATTGTATTATTAACCAAGGCAGATTTATCGCTATGCTGCAAAAATAAGGGAAACGTGATTACACATACGCCGCCGCCGCCACAGAGGGAAAGATGGAGGAATACAAAGACAAACGAGGAATCGGGCTATATCAGTCGGATATGGAAGGAGAGCCACCTTAATACACCGACTGGAATTATTTCGAGCCTTTGCTATGTCTCGATTCCTTGCTAGATCTGTGATCGCTACTACCGCTACCACTGGGTGTATTTGTGAGGAAGTCATCATAGAATTCATAGTTAATCACGCCTTCAACGGGAGGTCGACTAGGGTATCCGTCCTGAATAATGAGAAATTAAGTGGTAAAAGTGAAGCAAATCAAGTGATAAAGAAGGAAACAAGACGAACCGATGAACCAGAACCAGCCGGATGAACATCATGAGGTACAGATGCAGGCCGGTTCTGTGAACCAAATAAAAGTGAATTGGGTAACAATGGACGATTTGAAGTCATCAACAACCTGGCGATGTGAGCCAATCGATGGACCAGGTTCCACATTGTTGTCTCCATGGATCTGTTTAACATGAATTTCGGTTTTTGGATTAGACAAATCAAAAGTACAAAATAATTCAAGCTACCGACCAGTTGTGAAGGTGGAATTGAAGGAAGAGGTTTTGATGGTGGAATTGCAGGAAGGGGTTTCAATACCACAGGCTGCTGCTCTGTGAATGCAGGAAGCTGTCAAAAAAATAGATTCTAAGAATAACTGATGGATAAAGGATAGAACATGCCTTAGGGAAACTGCTGCCAAACTCCTAATATGTAACGATTTGAGTACCTTCTTCCAGTGCTGAGAGAAGCAAGTTCAAATACCTGCAAACGGATCTGTTGGAAGTATTCAAGGTTTATCAAAGGTTGTAGATGCGAGGTACAGACTTGTACTGGCCGATGAATCATTTGCCTTTCAGGAGGAGGAATGAACTGTAGGAGTGCACAGAATGGCCCCCATGGAGTAAGAAATCCAAAAGATCACAGTCAAGAAGCACTACAGACCGTCCAATGACGCTGGTGATAACATAATGTCAGAGACAAGCCGGCATCATTAGATAGATCTATTCTCGAGCAACTCACCCTCTCAATTAAAGACAGTTCCTTTGGAACATATACAATACTTGATAAGTTCATGGACCAATCTACATTGATTGTATGTCGTACCTCAGGCCTACGAGTGTCTCCAGCAGCGAGCCTTGCAGCATGTGCTGAAGACATCTGTCGGAAGTCAGTGGCCTACCTAGATTATGTCCCAGTCCATTGACTTACTCTTGCGAGATTTTCATAGTCTGTTATTGTCCCCTCGCACTCTCCCAGGCCTTTAACAAGACCACCATAGCTGACATACGGTAATTGCTTCGCATGGGACTGCTCTAGGAGCAGTTCCATTTCGAATCGAAAACTGCGTGAGGATATCAGCAAGTTAGAACGGATAGAAAGAGCATTTGTAACGGACTTTTCAACACGGTCGAAAAGATCTCTTGTCTCCTCAAGAGGTGAGTGATGGAGCGACTGATTAAGTGCAATCAGGACGTTATCGGCCCTCCTGATTACCTTTAGAATGCGTTCTTCGATGGCCTGATCAGTCATGTGATAAGAACCAGTATCCATTGTTAAGATATGCAAGTAAATTCCGTAGAGCTTTGACAGTGACCGTGCCTTTGATATTGGTTGAAAGGGAGACAACAATGTGGGATCTGGTCTGGTTGTAGGGAATTGCCGTGATTGTGACATCCATATGACATTCGTTATTTTACTTCCTTCCTTTTCTGACATTGATGCGAAATGAAGTTTTGTATTTCTTTTGGAGTAGTTCGAATGTAATTGAACTGATCTTTGGTTAAATGCAAGACTTCTCATTCACTAAGCACAATGGGCTTAGGTTACGCTCACGCACACTTTGTGTAAAGTAGTTTTATAATTTTTATTGATTTGTCACAATTCCCTTTCCAAATCTTGTGCTCTGACCCACTTTTCAAAACTATAAGGTAGGCAACATTAAGTTTTTGCATGTCTTACATAAGCCAAAATGACCCTCCACAACTCTGCTTTCTACTTCACAACAAAACATTTTTGGGGCAAATGTACCTCTGGAACATCCTTTTGAGACATTGATGAAGAGATCCTAGTAGTTAAAATGTAGATAAATCTAAAAATCATGGAATACAAGCCAATCCAAAAAAAAATCTTTTTTGCTCACTATTGTCACTTTTGAGGTGTTTCCAACCATTTCTGAGAGGTTTGATATTTTGGAAGGAAGAGGTTTGGCTGCTTATGTAATGTGCACATGACAGGAGGAGTGAGCAGAAGACGGTTTGAAAAAATAAGTACCAGCCAGCTCTTCATGCCCTAAAAATCAAAAGCAAATCATGCTAGAGCCCAGAACCTTGCAGAAAATTGTGTTTCCTCCAAAAAGCCCAGAGTGGAAGATGCCAAGAACAAAGAATTTCCCAACAGGCCTACTAAACTCTGGTTCTGCTGGGTGTTAGTAGTCTCAATTTCCACATTTAGATGCAAGGAGTTGGGAGATGGAGTAGCAGCAACTACATACCAATGGGGGAAATGCCATTTCCAAGCTGGAGTGCATGGACACTGTCTAGGAAGAGGAGAAAAGGGAACCACTGTCAAGTCTTGAACTGGAGGTGTATCTTGTATGTCAGAAAGGGTGCTTCAGTCTCAGCTAGTGAGTCAATAGAAACAAATGGATTGGAATCTTCTACAGACAAACAGAAACCAGTTAGCACTAGGCAACGGAGACATACAACTCATTTATTGCTCTACTCATTGCTGGCACCAGAACCTGTTTCCATCAGAAAAAGTGACAAAGAAGTGTGTCATGCTATTTCCAATGTACATATTTTCAAGGAAAAAAGGTTTGAGACAATGGAAAATGCCTTTTTCTAAGGCAAAAAATTGCCAAAGAAATGGCATGACACACTTCCTTATCACTTTTTCTGATGGAAACAGGTTCTAGTGCCAGCAGTGACTAAAAATTCTCCAAGTCAGAAAGGAGAGCAGTTGGAAGTGATAACTCCAAAGGAAGAGACTCTTTGAATGACAGATTAGGTGAAGGGTCACCCAAAGCATCCTTGGCAGCAAGAAGTTGTACCAGTAGCTCCTCCTGCTCTGTTGTAGATAGATAGCATACCTCTAGCTCTTGGAGACAGTAGCATGTAAAGTGACCTGGATTCTCACAGTAATGGCATAGTAATAGTGTTAGATGGCATAGTAATAGTGTTAACTGGCATTGGCAAGAGGCATCTAGATCCATGGGTACTCCAGGAGGGAGTGAACAAGCTGGAGCTGCTGGTAGGGGGCACACTGGTGAAGGAGCAGGGAACACTGGGCAAGCAGTAGAAAATGGGCAGTGTGAACAATATAACTCTTGCTTCAACTCAATAAGCTGCTATTAGTCTCATACTACCTTGTACCAGGACTCAATCTAATCTTCTGGTTGACTTTCTGCTAGGCTATTGATGCAATCCATGAGAGTAAGGTGTAGACCATTTCAAAAGGTGAGGCATAGCTATAAGTCATCTGGATAACCAGCCTGCTCTACCAGTGCACAAAAACAGTTAATGTACTCATCAAATGATTGCTTATCTTGACCATACTGATTAAGGTTGCAGAGAGAGAGGGCAGTGGTCTTTACAAGATTCAGAAGAAACACCTCAGCTTGGAAATCCCTCTCAAACTCCTCCCAGTTGACAAAGCTAGTCACTCTACCAGGATGACAAAAAACTCAGAGGGCATATGCAGAAGCATGACCAGTCTTCATGTAGGATAGGACCTGAGCAACCTTCAGAGTATCTGAGCTGATGGATTCACCACTCAGCTGAATGTAAGTGAGGCAAGACTGAAGAAATCTTTTTCCCTGCTTGCAATCACCATCATACACATTTGGAAGTACATGCTGAGGAAGGTGAGCAGGAAAGCTCTCTGGAATGCTTGACCAAAATGGTGTGCTTGATTCTAGTGGTGCAGGAGAGGCCTGGAGGGCAAAAGATGGTGGGAAAAGGTGCTCTAAGAGAGCCTGGAGAGATTGAGAGATGGCATTAGTGACTTGACAAAGATGTGAAGGTTCTGTGATATAGAGGTTTAGAGAGGCTTGGATGGATTGCACCTGAGTCTCCAGAGCAAGCAAGCAATTTCAGGCCTCATTCTGAGAGGCAAAGGCATTTCAGGGAACACTTGAAATAGCTGGCTTAGTTATAAAAACTGTATAGGGCCTAAAAGGCAATGCAGTGGAGGAAAGATTTGAAGGGGCTGAATGGATTTCAAGCAGCTGAAAGGGGCTTCCAGACTGAAACCTAGAGACTTGTTCTGGAAGCTATAGCTCAATTACACAGCTGGCAGAGGAGAATTCAAAGTATATTAGAAGGTAATTACAACAGGAATAACACTAGTCAATCACCTGGCAGAGGAGAATCTGAAGAGAACAAGTCTAAAATTCCCCTAAGCCAGGAGCTCAAAAATAATGCAGAATGTCACATGATTTGATTAAGTAATGGGTCATCAGGGCAAGCACTGACAAAGCAGCTATTGGAACAAGTGCTGACAAATCAATTGTTGGAATGTGTGCTGACAAATTAGCTGCTAGAATGAGTGCTGATATAATGAGGTAAGTAATATAGAAAAAGAACAGAAATGGAGGTCTCCTGACAGAAAGGGTGAAGAAATAGACAAGAAATAGATGTGAAATAGTAGTCTCTGACAGCTATAGCTTGGCACAAAGGTAGGTTTCAGGGGTAAGGAAGCATGTCATCATTTAGGTGAACTGATTTTAAAATTGAAATTATTGTCAAATTGGCATAGAATCATCAAGAGAGCTTTGCTCTACTTTAATAGATATTCCAGATACTGCTTACTCTACTATAAAAGTGACTAATTATATTGTGGAACCAACATCCTCTTCTTTCCTCAACATGTAGCTAATTCAGTCACTCTCTTAAAACAATATGTTACCATCTGGGACTGCTATCATGGCACTTAAAGCTCTTTTTTTTTCATGTTACAATGGCTCTTTTCCATCTTGCTCGTGGTTCAACACCAAGCTCTTTTCCTTCATCAACAAGTCCTTTGTTGGCCACTCTGCAAGAGCAGGGAGTGCTACTTACTATGCCTCATTAGGTTTTACAGCCAACATCATTATAGTAATAGGATGCTAGTCATCTGATTTGTAAAAGTTGTACATGTGCAACAATCCATGCATAGAGGCAGCCCTTCAATTTGCTAATTTATGCCATCAAAACTGACTATAACAACTTTTGCTTCTTCTCCTTTTCTTCTTCACCTCCTCAATACATTTCAACGCCTCCACCAACCTCTTCACTTTCCTTACTAGCCCATATAGCTCTCTTATCAGCTTCAAACAAGGAACTCAATCACATTTTTCTAGGACATGCATGGCATAGCCATTTGAGTGCTATCTCACAAGCTAGAATTCCCCTCATTCTGTAATTTGCCTTTCTAGCTTATTTTCCTTTGTGAGCAGTGAAAGGAGGGTATTATAACAAGCAACTAGTAATGCATTGTGGCCTCTTAAAACAGGGGAATTGCAGCTAATCTACTTGTTTCTCATATTTACAGATATTCATTTGCTAGTTGCAAAGGCAGAAAACATCCATGCTTCTTGTGGGACAGCCAAAAAAACCTGAAAGATTTTTGCCCAATTTTTTGAAAGAATAAAGAATGAACAGAAAAGAGATATTTTCATATATATCACTGCATAACAGTAGAATTTTGTTGTATTACCTTGATAGCTCAACAAAGGCAAAAAAGATAGATAGACCTTGAAACAACACAGTCTGATATAGATTCAGACTTCCAAGGATGTGGAACTTTCTTATCAAACTCCATGAGGTACTTATTATCAAGTTAATCCCTGTGTCTGAATACTTTTTTTTTCAAGGAAACAGCTTCAGCTGCCAGCAGTGTCAGTGCTTCATATCTACTGAGAACGAAAATAAAAAAGATGCATTGGTGGTCTGGTTGGGAGTTGCTTCAGTGGCCGGATTAGCATTACCACGTCGTACAATATAATAAGCAGAGCAAAGGCAATTTTTAAATTACATCGAGAATCAAAAGTAATTCGGATACGGGGAATCGAACCCCGAGCTGCCGCGCGCAAGAAACGAACTACAAGATGAAAGGCGGCAATGTTAGCCGTTACACCATATCCGAGTATACTCCACGCCTGCGAGATGTCAGGTAGACACCTATACACAGGACGAGCATGGATCCAGTGCTCCGGGGTTACATCCATATCATTGTTTCAAGGATAAGAAGAAGAGTTGAAAGTATGTATGATCTGTGGACCAAGGGTAATATATATACATACATACACAGCAACCGAGGTTGATTGATGCATCATTGTATGATGTGGGTGAATATAGAAATTTCTCACCGACCCCCAACTGCGGCTGAGCAGGGTAGTTAGGTTGCTGGATGTTCAGACTCGGAGTGGGAAAAGAAACGGAGCAAGACACCGCCACGAGATCGACATCGTCTGCCTCTTCCTCGTCGTCCACACTCTCCCACTCCCACTCCCGTCCCCGAAAAAACAGAAAAAAAAGAAACCATAGAATGTCGAGCGCGGACTATGAGCTCCTCGAGAGCGGGATCAAGCCGGCGCCAGTTATTCCCAGTCGCCGCCGGTTTACGCTGAGAAAGATTGTGGTTGCGGTTGTGCTCGTCCTCGCGACTTTCTGGGTTTTTTCCCCGCGTTTTAGGCCGTCTCCACTAACGTCCGAGTCCTCGCCGTCGTCTCCACCGCCGTCCCCACCGCCGTCCCCACCGTCGTCCTCACCTTCCTCCACAGTGTCCCCCCCACCACCTTCCACCGTCGCACTAACCTACGAAACCGACCTCGACCGCACATCCACTTCCTCCTGCACACACCCGCACACACCAAACACGCCGCTCATCCACTACACCCTCCTCCTCGACGCCGGGTCCACCGGCTCCCGAATCCACATCTACAAATTCAACAACTGCCACGCGAGCCCGACGCTCGAATACGAAGTGTTCTCGCAGACACAGCCGGGCCTCTCGTCGTTCGCCGCGGACCCCGCGCGCGGCGCACAGAGCCTCGACGTGCTCATGGACGAAGCGACGCGCGTCGTGCCGCCCGTGCTCCGCCGGTGCACGCCCGTCGTCTTACGGGCCACCGCGGGCCTCCGCCTCCTCCCTGGCACGCGCGCCGAGGAGCTCCTGCGTGCGGTCGAAGAGCGCTTGAGGATGTGGGAGTTTGTGTTGATGCGTGGGGCGGTTAGTGTTTTGGACGGGCGGGACGAGGGCGTGTATGCGTGGACTACGGCGAATTATTTGTTGGGTCTGTTAGAGGACGAGAGGGAGAGGGAGAGGGAGACGTATGCGGTGCTCGACCTTGGGGGTGCGTCGACGCAGATTGCGTTTGAGCCTCAGACGGCGGGCGCGGGCGCGGGCGCGGTACTGCAGGAGGGAGAACACCGGTACGAGGTGACGATGGCGGGACGGACGCATGTGTTGTACCAGCACTCGTATCTGGGCTACGGCCTCATGCGCGCACGTGAGGACGTCCACCGTCTCGTCCACTTTGCTGCCAGCCTGCGCGCCGACGCCGACGCCGACGACGACGACGAGCTCGCGCGCGTGGGCAACCCGTGTTTGATGAAGCACACCGAACGCGTCGTCCTGGTCGGCGGCAGGAACGTCACCATGGCCGGCGAGGACATTGCTTCGTTCGACGCCTGTCTCCGCATCATGGAGCTCATCATCGCAAAAGACACGTACGTCCCCCCTTTCCTTCCCATTCCCTTCCCTCACTAACCACTTCAACCCACAGGATATGCAAAACCCCTCCATGTTCCTTCAACGGGGTATACCAGCCCCCGCTCATCTCCACATTCCCTACAGGCCCCGTCCTCCTCCTCTCCTACTTCTACGACCGCCTCTCCCCCCTCCTCCCCCCCTCCTCCTCCTCCTCCTCCTCCTCCTCGCATCATCTCACACTCACACTCACAGTACACGAAATATCATCCCTCGCGCGCAGAGTATGCGCCAGCGAGACACGCAAAGACGATCCACCCGAGACTCTCGACGCCCTGCGCGGGCGCCCCGAGTACTGCCTCGATCTCACGTACATGTACGCGCTGCTTCGCCGTGGGTACGAGTTCCCTGATGGTAGGGAGGTGCGCATCGCGAAGCGCGTGCGTGGGACCGAGCTTGGGTGGGCGCTGGGGGCGGCTCTTGCGCAGGCTCTGCCTGAGCCGGGTGTAGGTGGTCAGTGTGTGTCCCATGCCTAACGCCTCTTGTGATTATACCATATACGTATACGTATACCTAAGACTGGGGATCTTTTGTATAGGATATGTAGGCCCAGGACACCTAGAACCATTCAACCATAACTAAAGCACAAGTCTGGAGAACTCCTCATGAGAGCCCAGATATAAAACAGAGCCTGAAAAAGTTCGTAATCGGATATGGTGTAACGGCTAACATTGCCGCCTCTCATGTAACACGTTACTTCGCGGCAGCTCGGGGTTCGATTCCCCGTATCCGAAATCCTTTGTCCGAAACGATTGGAGTTGTAAGGAAACTTTTTGCGTACCCAATATAGGGCAACGTAGACGAGGTCGCGACTCTCTCATGTGAAACTGCAACCCTAGAGAGGAGGCCGCAATGGAGACAGTCTCTTAGGGACTGTACACGACTACCACGCTCCTCCCTAGGTAAGTAAGTTTGCAGTGAACTGTTGAGGGAATGGGGCACAGACTACAACTACAACCCGAAATACGTTACAGCGACGTTAACTACATTGTTTACCCTCCCACCCCTCCCTGTTCAGTACAGTATTTAGGTTAGCAGCGAAGTGGCATAACATACATAATCCGACTAACCGGGCATGGGACAGGCCAACTAGCCCACCTGAGACGCCCCGTCTTCCTTGCTACAAATTTAAACAGAACGGTCAGAGTCCAACAAACCCAGGAGTGAAGAAGCCAGAACGCTTGGTTTTATTCCTCCCGACCACAAACAAACAGTGGACCGACCATTATCACAAGTTCGATGGAGCAAGGGACAATCGGATATGGTGTAATGGCTAACATTGCCGCCTCTCATATGATAGCACGTCACAGTGCGCGGCAGCTCGGGGTTCGATTCCCCGTATCCGAATCTTTTTTCCCTAATCTGTTCGCCAACTTTTCTATCAACAACAAAATAAAATCCTCTCTCTATAACATAAAAACAAAGAAAACAAAACACCAAAAAGACGCGCATCATCCATTTGCTATTGCTACTCCATCGCACCAACGCTCCTCCAATACGCCACATACTCCTCGAGGTGTTTCCTATCCAGCGCCGTACACCTAACCATGGACACCGAATCGCCTCTTGCCGTCGCCGTGCGGAGCACGACGCTCCCGCTCGCCATCGTCTCGAAGTCGCGCTCGAGGAACGACATGATCTTGAACGCGGCATTGCGCTTCGGGTCGTCGCCTAATGCCCTCACGCGCCCGAGCCACTTGGCGAGGGGTATCAGCGGCAGCGGCGCCCCGCCCCGGGCATCGCCCAGGATCCCAGACAAGCTGCTCATGATCCCCTCCCACGACTGCCGCGAGGGGTTCTCCATGTGGTAGAATGGCTTGAACCCTCGTGAGAAGAGCAGTTCCGTGAGGATCGACCCTGCGCGGTTGACTGGGAGCCAGGAGAGGGACTGGGCGGAATCGAAGACGAATTTCATCAGTTGCTCTTGTTAACGCATAAGAGAGACACTTACGCCTTGGAGCGCGGGGAGTGCGCCTAATTGCTGCGAGGCACGAACGATGATTGGGAAGTGCTCAGACTCGTTCCACGCTCCGGACCCTTCAGGACCCGTCATCTGCCCAATACGCACACTACATCCCTGCATCAGCGGCTCGCCGAACCCGGACACCTCGCCGTACAGCTCCGCGGCGCCCAGCAGCAGGCGCTCGCAGACCCACTTCGCCTCGGGGTACCCGAATTCCGCGCTATTCGTCGCGTCGAGGAACGTCTCGGGCACCTCGAAGGGCCCCTGGGTGTTCAGCGATGGGAAACGCCCCGCGACGGCGATTGAGGATGCGAATAAGATGCGCGTGGGTGCGGAGCCCACGGCGCGCCGCCCCCCGCTTAAAAGGGCGAGCCGCACGAGGTTGGTAAGTCCGTGGACGTGGGGTTCGAACGAGGATAGGCTCCGGTTGAAGTTGACAGGCCAGGCGTTGTGTATGATGTGTGTGACGTTGAGCAACTAGGGAAGGGGAAAAAAAAACAAATGAGCTCGATAGCCTCCCGCCCACGCGCACACACAACGTACCTCGTAAAATTCGTTCTCACCAAGGTTGAAATCATGTCTGCCCAGGTCCGCCGCATGAATCACGACTTTATCCCACGCGCGAGCCGACATGTACGCGCCCCGCTTCGCCATCATGTCCATCTGCCGCTGACGAAGCGACGACGCCACGGCACTTGCGCGATTGAGACAGATGACTTTCGACACGTCCGGATCACCCGCGAGGCGCGCAAGGAGGAAACACCCGAGGCTCCCCGTCGACCCCGTCAGCACGACGACCTTCTTGTGTCCAGCCGCCGGCCGGCGTTTGGCCCGCGAGGCGCACACGTGCGCCGCGAGACCCTCGAACCCGCGCAGCACGTCAAAGTACTTTTCGAACATGTCTTCCATCGCCTGAACGCGGCGCTCCTCCCTCGTCGTGACAGTCGCGTGCGCATGCGCCGCCCCCGCTCCCGCTCCCGGTCCGGCCATGAGGCATGCAATGGCAAGGTGGAGTTTGTCGATGGAGGAATGGTCGAAGCAGAAATCAGGCTCGATGTCCCGGATTGGAATGGGTAGGTCGGGTGTAACGCGGAGTCCATTCAAGATAGCCCGTCGGAGTTGGCTCGCCTGTAAGCTATCCATGCCTGCTTCGAATAGATCCATTGGATCGGTGATGTCTTCGTTGCCGGCGATGCCATGTACGAGGCTACGGATAGACTCGCGCAGTGCGCGGCCCCCGTCATGCAGCGAGGGGAAGGGCTGCGCGCTCTGCATGTCAGCTCTCTCATAGCATGATTTAATCTCCTTGTCAAATGCCGCGAGGATGGCCTTGCGCGCCAAAGTGCCTTTATCGGTGCGGATAAAAGGCTTTGTCGATTCTCGAGTCAGAACCACCATCTCGTTTGAGACTTTGCCGTGCTTGTCGGTGAAAGAGTTGCCTCGCTCGAGGTATGGCTGGATTGAGCCGAGGACAGCAAGGCGCGTTTCCAGCTGATTAACGTCGGCAGAGTCGAAACTCTTAGCAGACAGTTCGACCAAAAGTCCAAGGCAGACTTGGCCAGCACCAAAAGCTAAGACGTCCTTGACGTCAGGATGTTCCGTAACCGTCTGTTCAAGACTAGTGGGCCGTATTTTCTCTCCGGTAGAAAGAACTAATAGATCATCAGCACGTCCCATGATCCTGTATTGCGTGCTATCGTTAGGGTTTGCGACTAGAAGATCCTGGACTTCGTAAGACTTGGACCATCCTGGCGGGGAGCCGACTAGTCGAAAAGATTTACTCCCGTCATCGAGTGGAATAATCGTAATCCCAACATCCGTCCGCGGCTTCACGTAATGCCAGTCATACCCGCTGGCGACTCTCTCGATGGGAGCTATCGGACCGAGTTCCGTACAGCCTAAGAGTCAAAAAAAAGGACGAGCTAAAGATGGCCACTTATGAGATGAGGATAGTGCGACTTACCCCAGTGATTCAGAAGCTTTACACCCGCTGCTGAAATCTCAACCCCGAAGCTTTCTTTCATGGGAGCTCCTCCAGTTGCAACAATTTCCAAGTCTTTCAAAGCTTCAAGGCCTATACCACCGGATAGGCCTATCATTTCCTCAAGAATAGAAGGAACGGTAAATAGGTACCGCGCCCCGCTCGCTTCGATAGCCTGTAATGTAGTTTTTCCAGTCGGGATTATGGAAGCCGGTGGTAATATAAATGGCATCCCGATCGAGAGTGACAGATGAGGAGCAAGGAAGCCAAACCCCTAGAAACATGTGTTAACGCGCAGAATCGAGATATCGCTTAATGCAAACGCGTACATGGTAGAGGGGTAATGTGGAGACAATATAGCGGAAAGGTTCTCGTTGTTCGGGCAGACGGTGGCAGGTAGCAAACATGAGAGGGTAGGTTTGTCCATGATAGATAGGTTTTGGCAGTCCCGTTGTTCCAGAGGAGTGCATGATGATAGCATCCAGATCGTCGCGCTTCCAACTCATGTACATAGAGGGTATCGTGATATCTTTCCTGTCATGGTCAGGAGTCAGGAGGTCGTCATATCCAAGAGCGTGGACAAAGGTTGGCACAGGAAATGAGCCTTCTGACTGGAGTAGAGCAAGCGCCTCCTTTGACGATTTGGCAACATGAGAGCTAATCAGAACACACGAAGGACATGTCTCTTTCAATAGGTGCGCGATCGCGACTGGCGTCAACCGCGCAGAAAGTAAAAGGACCTAAAAAAAAAGAAAACAGTAGGCGTAAGCTCAACTTTAAGCTTCGGCGGTGCCTTACTGGTGTCCCAATGCGTAGCAATGCTGTCATATATATGAAGATACCGATGTCGCTCCCGAGGAGGATCCCTACTGGCGCAGGTGTTTGATTGCGGTGTGTGCGACTTGTGGTGCATCCACTACTAACCAACCACCATGACGCATATTCGACTGCTGCCTGAAGCTGAGAGAATGTAATATTGTAAGATGAGTCGTCACCAGTGCGAGTCTGGACGCCGAAGGTATGGTCGGGATTATGCGAAGCAGCGAACTCTACAAGCTCTGGGACAGAGTTTACACCAGAAGGATGGTCCTGGCCATACCCAAGGTTTATGTGCGGACGAGCAAAAGTACTGCCTGAGAAATCCAGAGACATTTAGAGTGTTTGGTGAGGAACTATCTGTTGGCAAAGAAGGGTAGGCAGTCTTTTGCATCCTGGCTGCGTTTAAATGACATGGCGTCCTGTAACCATGCACAGGAACCAACATTAGGCAGAATTACTATAGAATCCAGTGGTAGAAGATCGCATCTATCGGATCGACGGACATTCCTGCAGTCGCTTCGTCCAGAGTGGATGGAGAGGGGCGGAGTTGCCCCTCCTTTGGGTAATCTATGTGGACACGTGCCGGTGATAATGATATACTACTTCGGCATTTGTCACAAATTGACAAGTAACATGTCAACTTACACAACTTCAAAATGTAAATACTCTGGTCCATTTGTAGTGTATATCCGAGAGGATAAAATGCAGAAACAGGTAATCTCCACTGTCTTCTAACGTTATCCTTTGAAGCGGAGATTTTTCCTCAGAACGTTGCCCAAAGGTGGCCAGATGTGCTGTTTAGCTTGAAACATGGCTACATGGACGATGGCAATCAACCTCTCTCTGGACATAGATTTCGTCTGATCAGGCGAATTTAGTGTGACATGTGGGTACAAATTTACGCGTTCCAAAGTCCACACTGGACTAGACAACCATCAATGATGTTATCGTGTTTCAAATTCCATTTAATAGCTCAATATTGTTCAAGGTACGAAGCTATATCATGCACATTGTCTGGTATTGGTCACTAGAGAGAGAAAAATATAGAGAGTGCACATTCAAGGTATTGATCTGGCCGGGGAACTAATCGGAGTGTCTGTAATTAACCTCCTTTGGTACTACTGTAGGGGCTTGACATACGACGCGTCATGTAACTACCCCTTGAAACAATAAATGGAGTTAGAAAAAAAAAGAGAAATGGCCGCCAAGGTCTGATGACTTTCTGGATGAGAAGGAAATTTCACAATGCTTCCTGCAGGCTTCTCGCATCAGAAGGTAGTACATATAACTTTCTGATGAGGCATAAAAGCCGTGGAGTTGAACATAGAGCTATTATGAAGGATTATGGTAATGATGTTGTGTTGTACATAGTACTGCAGAACTGATACAAATGCATGCTTACTTACTTTTTAATTTATGCTCTTCACAAGCGCTCATGCACAGCCACTGATATCCACGTAACTTGTCCACAACCGCAGCTCCCGAAAATCATGGCATTCTCTCTGTGTATTTTCAGAAAGGTATAATTCGACGACTCCCTCTCTGGGTCAATCTTTCCTCAAGAGATAGCGGGTGTCTGTGGGTATCGGTTATTTATTGATCAAAAACACCGGAACGCTTTTGTTTCATTCTTAGGCATCAGAATACCAACTCTCGATATCGAATGGTATACAATGGACACACTTGGAATTTTCTTTCTTGCATCAGAAGCTACGGAGGGATTAATTATCACGTCTCCGTGCGATACCAACATATGGACTTATCGTGGACGAAATCACTGAAGTATAGACTGCAGTATAGACGTGTTGAAGACACGCAATTGTCTCAACGATAATCCCCGGTTCTGGGGGTAAAAATGATCGCAGCCAAGATCGATGTTTACATAACTACACTGATCCACTAAACAGCGCATGGTTACTAGATCCACCAACGGAGCCACAATTACTCCGGAGGGTGCTTTAAGAAATCCGGAGTCAATCCGAGCTCTGCCGAAATCCTTATCAACCGCGAGCAGTTGCAAGCGATTGGCGAGTGGAACTACATGCCAGCTTTTCAAGGTGTTCTTCTTGTCTAAATGAAAGCGAGCTTCCTAAGCTGTTCAAACATGTCCCGCGGTTTTGGCGTCTTCTAACTGCTTTTCCCGTCTCGCTCTTTGCCAATCTTTTTGGAGCCTGATCGAAATATCTATGCAACGCCACGTGTTTACGGAAGTCGACAACATTACGGTCGACCTGACGCAAAAATAAACCGATGAGACTCTCTTGGTTTGATTTCAGGTCCACTGCTTGGTAGAGGGCTTTGTCTCTTTGGTTTGAGGTCTCGTCTGTCTCTCAACTGCTAGATGACATGCCTATTGCTCTACAAACAAGATTCAGCCCATACACCCCGACCCTAAGTGCTGGTCATCCTTCGCTTCTTGGTGATTTGGCTGTTGTATCTAATCTGACTTTCCGAATCTGTGGTACTTCGAGCACAACATAAAGCCGTTCCTGTGAAAGCCGAGATTCTTCACGTATGACTTGACCCAATCAGATCGACCATGTGAAACATTAGCCTGTCCTCTTAAGAAAGGTAAATCATTTAACCAAATCCTAGCTTATTGTGCTCACGTTACCTATAACTTTGCTTTTGCATCTCAAGTATGTACTTCACCCATCGAAAGCCTGAGCACGCTACGCTGTTCCCTCGCCGATAGACCCTGAATAGTTCTACACCCGAGCTACTATATTCAAGAGCTTCGAATTGTCTGCTCAAAGCAGTACATCCAAGACATGTTAATCCCACTGGCTCCTGGATACTACCGAACCGACATTTAGTTATGTGTTCGATCCCTTTTACATGGGGTGCTAATCAAAGTTGACTCATGATTCATGCCGTTCTTTTGCCCAGTGGATATGTGATCATCAACATTCGGTTCGATATCGATGTGTTCCCTCCGGAATATCCAAGAGTAGATCAGAACCTTTTCTACTAGGTCATACCACTCCCATAACATGCATCATATCAAAGCATGTGTATCTGGGAGATCCTCTAATCCCATTGGCCATAGTGTGTCAACGTGACCTGTGACCCACTTTCTCGCGGTTCCTCTTCTTCGCATTCATGTGGGTCAGGATGACATAGCCCACAGCTATGACGAACGTCTCCTCTTCAGTGCACGATAGCCTTCAGTGAGCGAATCTCATGTTGGTCGCATGACTTCCTTTCGTTTGATAACAAGAGAAGAACCTCTTTATGGGACTGTGGCGAGCCACTCAGGACCCACTGTATATTATATATATTGATTTCGATGGACCGATCACTGCATCCATCATTCCCCAGAAGCAAACAGTGTGTGCAGCCTTTATTCCGCCCTGTTCTTTCTATCCTGCCTTAGTCTGGCCCTCGGATATTATTCAACGATCCATCTGTTCTTGCAAAGCGCGGTAACCCACCTCAACAAGAAAACCCACCCACTTTTTGCGCGGGACCGCGGGTGTGCTTCTTCCTCCTTTCTCCTTTCTTTTACCAGCTTGTCCCCTGAACGCATCTTACAATCTGAGCTGCCTCATTGCATGCACATACAATACAACGCCGAGGATGTCGACTTTCATCCCGCTAGTAGGGGGGACACTACTCCTTTATTAAAGCGCGGTGCACAGATGTACAGCACCCCCTCTCTTATACCAATGGTACAAACTTCATCCGACGATTACACCGATGTGCTTATTGTCGGCGCTGGTGAGTCATACACGTATCTGTTCGAATGAGTACTCTGACATACCTCCCAATCCCGCCATAAACTAGGTCCAGCTGGTCTCATGATGGCCATGACTTTGGCACGTATGGGAATCAAGCCGACTGTCATCGATGCTGATGGGTACGAAAGTCATCAGTATGGAAGGGCAGACGCATTACAACCAAGGTTTGATCCTCATCGAGATTTACTGAGAGATCTTTAATTGATTGATTGGAAGGTCGATGGAAGTCATGCAGGTAGGATCAAATTTTCTAGTAATGATTCCAGTACCGGAAATTCTGAAATGATTCGTCATCATCAGAGCTTTGGTATCCCGCTTGATCAGCTTGAAGCTATGGGGAAGAAGATATTTGGGCGTTCATTCTGGGAAATTTCGGGTGAATCATCACACCGAACTGTATTGGCTCGATTCTTCCCGTCTTTCCTTGACTTTGAAAAAGATTACGCCTTAGCTGTGCGCCAGGGGCTCATTGAACAGGTCATGATATATGACATTGAACGCCACTGCGAAGGCTTTGAAGTACAATGGAACTGGGAGTTCCTTGATATGGAGCTGCCAACCAAGACATCCGGTTCAACCACTGTTCGGGTGCGCGAAACGCGGACAGGACAGATACAGAAGCTTGTGACTAAGTACGTTGTTGCCGCAGATGGGGGACGGTCCTCTGTGCGTCGCTGGGCTGCTCCATACGGTATCAAATTCGAAGGAGAAACTTTACCTGTGACTTGGTGTGTCTTTGACGCTGTTAATTTGAGAAGCAACCATCCAGATCTTGAGCGTCTATCGTGCGTTATATGCTCACTGTCAATGCGATGAACCGTTTTTAATAGATTCTATCAGAGTGCTGAGGTCAGGTAAAGGAATTGTGCTTGTAATACCACGTGAACCGATCGACGGGAAACCATCAGCAAGGTTCGATATCCAGCTCGCAAACTCTAAGCAGAAGGCAACAAGAGAAGAAGCCACTCAGATGGTAAAAGATATTTTCCATCCTTACGAAATAGATTGGGACGAGGTCAATTGGTGGTCCGCTTATGAAGGTACGCCGCAATCTTTTCCACAGTCATGTATGCCACAGCGGCGCTCATGACATATTGTCACTGTCAGTTGGTCAAAGAATCATCAATCAATATTCGCTCAAAGATTCGTTATATTTTGTTGGGGATGCATGTCATACTCATTCGCCTCGTGGTAGGTTTTTACTGTATTCTACTTAGTCCTCCTTTTTCTCATCCCAACGATCACGATTTTTCTCTTTCAGCTGGACTAGGCCTTAACACTGCATTCTTGGAAGCACATAATCTTGCATGGAAGATGGGACTTGTGTTGAAAGGAGTTGCACTGTCACAGATTCTATCGACTTATGGCCTCGAACGACACGGTGTTGCAAAGGAGCTGGTTCAGATGGACAGGAGACTTGTAGAGATTTATGCTGGGCTCGAGAAGCAGTCTATAGATAACTACACCGACGCGTCTGAATGGTTGTCCACCCTCCACACTTTTCAGGCATCCCATTACGCGGTAAGCTTCTTTCAGATGCTCATAAGAAAAGTAAATTGATGTTTTTGGTTTTAGTATCAGGCCGGTGCTTCCATAGTCTATCCTCGCACCCCTCTAACGGCCTCGAGAAAACGACTCGCAGTCAAGGTTGGAAAGCCAGACGTAATACCCGGTGCCCGCACCCGTCCTGCTATCGTCACCCGTCTCTCAGATTTGGTTCCTGTACCTGTCGTCTCTCGTTTTGATGGTCGGTTCACGCTCTACTTCCTCGTCGGCGATCTTTCCAAGAACAACGGACTAGAACAACTCGTCAACCTTGACACCTTCCTTAGACGAACAGGATCTATTTTCTCTCGGTTTGGGTCTAATGCCATTGACAAGCCCAGTGCTCGTCGACTCAATTCACTGGCTACCAATTCAGCTTTGGATAAAGATCTACCGCAGGGGAGAGCTCTGTATAGTTATATTTATGATGATATCCCCCAAGCTAGCAAGCATTATCACGGCGTTTCACACTCTATTTTCCACACATCAATCATCACGACTCTTAGCAGCACCAGTTCATTTGTTGGTGAAAAAATCACGAAGTTACTATATCCCGGGAGCCGGTCCTGTCATGCTTCGCCCATCTTCCGCCCACAACATTTTTTCTGCGACGATATTCCCCTGGTCTCCCCATACAGACAGACTGCTCCCGAAGCGGGAGACATATTTGAACACCCTATGCATAGTAAGTGGGGAGTCGATCCTGACGCGGGGTCAATTGTCGTGGTAAGGCCGGACGGACATGTAGCCTTGAAAACTATGGGCTTTGGCGTCGAGGAATTCCAGGAGGTCGAAGTGTACTTTGAAGGTTTTCTAATTCCACATGTCGGAACGAACCTCTGGGAAGCATAAAGAAATGAGCCCGTCATCAACGTGGAAGCATATATCTCTGTATTATAATATGAACATCTACAAATACACTTCATTCTATACGAAAGAAATTTGATCCCGAAAAACATCAGGATTTCGTTCGTGACGATAAGATGCAGAGTATCAAAAACATCACATAAGAGACATTATATGCGTAACAAAAACAGCAACCAACCAATCAACCAATCAATCAAGATTATCATGCATGACCAAAGCCTCCAGACAGCGGATGCGTACCCTATCTCGCGTTTTAAAACTCTCCAATCGTATACGAATTAGGTATTATATCATCAATCATATCATCAATCATGTTCTTCCTGTTTCTGATGGGCTTCGGCGCCCGATATCGAACGACACCTTATCCTTGACCTCAGAGTCATCCCCCTGTTCATCCATAAATCGTACAGAACGTGATGGAGATGTTTTTCTCGTGGGCGGGGATGAATGAAGCATTCTGATGTGCGACACGCGCGCATTGCGAAGCGAGCTATCGCCAGTTCCAGGGCGCGCGATGGAGTTGTCTGCCGTCCCAGGGCGGCGATGTCGATGTCGACCAGTTGATGTCCGTGTGCTCCCTGACCCAAAGAGACGACCGTTGAAAGCCATGATACTGTGTGGATGGGGCTCTGAAGCAAAATGTGCGTGAGTGGGGTAAGATCGTCCCCGGGACTCCTCTTCCTCGGGCGGGGTTGGTGACGTTGATGATGTTTCTGAACTTGAGCCCGGCGCTGCAGATTGTGATTGAATATCAATTGCAAAGGGAGGATCTAGTCTCTGGCTGGACGATCGCCGACGTCCTCTATGGCGACCGGAACTCGAAGGTTGTCGTCGTACGGAGCGTGCCTTTACTCTCTTTTTAGAGGGTCCGGCACCAGCCTCCAGATATTTTTCGCTCTCACTCGCTTCAGATTCTGATGCCCAAGCCTCATCTTCGTCGTCACTCCGTGCATTATCAGGTCCGGCAATATTGTTATCGCGGTTGGTGTGCGTATCCAGCGCGTCCTTTACTTCAAGTTCAATTTCCTCCACTTTGCTGTTCATGGCCTCACTTGCCAATTCACCCTTTAGCTGCTTGTGTCCATGACAAAGGCCAAGTGAATGTTGAATCTGCGCAGCCAAGCTTTGTGTGCTCCCTTGATTATCGTTGACAACCTCAACTTCAACCTGGGCATATCGAATCATTTATTTAGTCACATTTGATCCGAAGAGGCAAGAGAGACTCACATCCTCCCCGTGACTCGGCTGACGTTCAATCACCCTTCTGTGTGGTTCCAGCCACTCCGTCTCCACTGCGTCTTCATAATGCTCCGCGTCCGGTTGGCCTTCGGTCGGTGACTCCAACTTCTCTGAACGTATACTGCGCCCATCCTCGCCTCCGCCTGCCACAGTTATACTCGGCGTTCTCAGCTCAGAACCTGTCAGTCGTGATAACGAGTCCTCAGGCTTTTCGACACACAGTTCTCCGCGCTCCATGACGTTGTCGCGGTTGATAACAATCTCCTCTCCTCCACGCTGAACTATGCGCGCCTGATTCGTCCACTCTGGTTGGTTGGTCAGCGTATCACGCCGTGACCACGTCCGTGAGACGGAATGCACGCGTCGACCGAGGGAGAAGGACGGGATGGAAAGACCATGCAAAACGACAGAGCAGAGAACCATGAAAGCCACGATTGGCTGGATAGTTTCGGCAAGAAGTTCAGCTTGGTGACTATGCAGCCGTTCATCTTTCGTAATAAATTCTTCTGCAAGGGTCGAGATGAATATGGCACCTAAGACACGTTGCAGACATTCAGAACTTGGGTGCTACACTTGGCTAGAGAGTAAACTCACCAATGCCTATTGGCCCAAAATGCCCGCTGAAGATAGCCTCACGGAACGTCTTAATGTCCGGTATCCACCGATAGAGTGCGATCATGGGTGGAAGCCGACGGAGGATGAATACCAAGATCGCGATGACGATGAGCCTCCATACGGCGAGAGTAGTTTCTTTGTTTTGAAAGGCACTAAAAGGCATCCAAGCACCGACGTATACGAACGCTGCAATGTTAAACAACAGGTCAATTACAGAACTGAAATTTGATTCTTCTGTTTGGCGATTGAAGAATCCATCCCAAGCAAAAGCTGCACCGCAGGAGAAGGCTGCTAGCAGGTCGTCCGAACCAAGGAGAATGGTTACACCCATTGTAAGCATGGCGAGGGAAATGTATTGGGCGACGTAGGAGTGCCGATCAATCAGGTTATGTCGTTGGCAGAACTTCATTAGGTGGCGGAAAGAAAAACCAAGAATTACACCGATGATAATGCCCAGAATTATTTGATCTGTAGGTTTACCAAGCAAGAGAAGTTAGTCAAATAGGGAAAATCAGTGGATTCATATCAAGACGCACAAAGCCACAGACGTACAAACCAATCTCGGATGGCGTTTCCGACATCTGGGGCGTCGAACATGAGATAAAGTGCAATGAAGAGGAATGGGTATGCGGCTCCGTCATTACAACCACTCTCCGCGGCAAGAAGATGTCGAATATGAGCGGGAACGTGTTTGTCGGCCCATTTTCCACCAACAACCGCTACAGCCAATATGGGGTCAGTGGGAGTAAGGCATGCAGCGACGACCAGGCTCGATAGGAAGTTGAGGCCGGGGATAAGACCACAGATAAGGCCAGCCGAAACGAACCAACCCTGGGCAATGTAAGCTAGTATCACGGAAACATTAAATGGATGAAAATTCACCCAAGTCATCACTGGAACAAGTAGGAATAGCAGACTTTTCCAATGGCGCATCATGTAGGCCTTGGGCAACTCAACCCCAATGGCGAAGACCCCTATTGCTAGTACGACGCGTGTAAACTCAAGTGTGATTATATTGGAGGTATCCTCGTTGCCGTTGCCCCAGTCTCGAGGATCAAATATGTTTGCGCCGTACGGGCCTGGGTGAAAATTGGTTTCTATGCCGCTCCACAACAAACCATCCACTCACCGATAATGACACCAAATAAGAAAGCCCAACACGCCTCACCAATATACAGCTATTCTGCAGCATGAGACTTGCACGCGAGAAGAGTTATTGAAGGTACCTTTTCGCGCAGAAACAGCGAGAACATGCCAAACTACACATCGAATAGTGATCAGTAGTGACCAATACTGCAAACCCCTTAGACGACTCACAACTACGACAAAGGCACCGAGACACGCATAGGCAATGTGCGGAATAGAAATTTCGAACTGTTAAAGGAACCTTAGTTAACTCCTACGAAGGCCTGGAAATTGCTGCCTTACTGGGTTGAAATCCATGACGTAGCCTAGGTCAATTAAGGAATAGGATCGACGTCTGTGAGGATTGGCGTCGTGAGGCGAATGGCGAAAAGCCCTCAGCGTTGTCGACAGCCGAAGAAAGAGATAGATCAAAAAAGCGATGCAGCGATGGGGAAGTATGCTGAAATCCGGTCAAGAATAGCTTTGTTTTATATTTGTCTCGAGCCGAGCCTGCATATTCCTCACTCAGCGCAGATCGAGATCGGCCACGTGTGGAGGATATACACCAGTATTATAACACCATAGCTCTAAACTTCGCGATTGTAATTTCCACATCGTTTCTTATATTTCTGCCAATTATAGCAGGGAGGATCGAAGGAGTTGGGAAAAGAAGACGAGAAGCGAAGCTGAAGGATGTGTCCAAGTTTCTCCCAAGCTCACGTGTTAGTTGAACTGAAGCCAAGTGGTTACTGAAGCAATTACTTCATTTCTCATTGTTCCTGGACCTGGACTAACTGTTTCCGGCTCAAAAACCATCGTCCGGGGCCCGCTGAAGCGGACTCAGTTTTTTCAAAGCTCCGGTTCCGAGTAAAGAAACTCTTATGACAACAGACAAGCCCGGTGCCTACAATTACAGACGGTTTTCCGATGATTCCGAGTTACGTATGCTCTGTCCTAAGGTATGCTTAATTGCGGTTGAAGGCTAATTTGGAACTTTTCATGAATAAATGAATTCAACGATACGCCCAAATGGGTCATGAGGGGGGGTTATGCCATATTTTTCTTCTCTAATAACGGCATCACGAGTGATACAGTTACAATGTCCCGGTCCTTTGAAAGGGGACCCCCTCGGATACCGCGACAACTAGGAAGTCATATCTTGTCCGGCTGTGGGGACCTTCGGCAGTGAGTCGTTTTGACACCCCGTGAATCGGAAATGCGACCCTTATTTATTGGGAGAGAATAGACCATAAATCCTGTACAACGTTGGTGCATCAACAATACAAACTTCCAGCTTATTTGAGGAAACCGCTGAAGGTCCTTCCGTTCGTCTGGATCGATCAACTCGGACCTGTTTCAACATGCGATCCTGAAGAGCACGCAAGTCAGGAAGACTGCGGTGTTCGCCGTTTCTGCATCGTTCGTTGGGGGCTTGAATGCTTCTTATGTTCGGACTTTTGCGGCAACGCTCCGTTACAACGAGTCCCTCTTTGGCGAGACTTATAGACAAAGAAGCATCCCTTGCCTGACCGGTTGGCGCTTTTGTTAACGCAAAATAACCCCCTAAAGGAAAAAGAATTGGCGGGGAATGCTTTTCTCCAAGTGGCAGATATCATGTACCAACTTCTTCCTCCATTAGTCTACGTTTCTGCCCTTGATGGTGCACTATGTCATTCATCAACGACAAACAGTGAGTTTGAAACGCTCATTCATCGCCATCAACCAACTTCCGCCCGCCTTAAAAATATTTTTCGGTCCCTCAGGCGCCACACGACAACGTTCAATCTTGGCTATGTGCCTCCCAAGAGAGCATCCTCTTGTTATCTATTTCTTGGAAGGTACACTGCCACACCACCTAGGTTCCAGTTCGCATCTAAACCTGCCTCTATCGGTACCCGCACTGACCGTATCATCGGTTTTCCGACGGAACGAAAAAGTGACTACGGGTAATCTGTGATTGAAGCTTTTTTTAAACCCAGAATTCTCGGTGCGCGAGGGTAGGAACTATCCTGTGCCTGAATAAATCCTTATCTGTCTTTCAGATGCGCCTTGGATGAAGAGTTACCGCAGTGGAGATTAAATGTCCATTGCAAGGTAAAGGTAGCATTGGCTAATGCTGGTCCCGTTGCGAAAGATGATGAGACTCTCAAGCCTAGATTGTTTCGTTCCTTTCACGTCCGAACTTAGCCTTATGAACGATAGATCAAAGATAATTAAATTCGGTGGGTGACCGGACTATCGGCATGAGGCGTACGTATATGCAATTCTCGTCAACGAGGAAGGATGATGGTTCCGTCCCAAGGCCGCAATTTCACGAAAGAATGATTTGCAATTTTCTGAAAAAGCATCTAGGCCTGTCGTATACTAACTTGGATATTTTTCTGACAGAAAAACGATATTGATCTATTTTTGGAGACATCCGACGACATCATGGAATGCCTATTTTCTGAGTGTGTCTTGTAGGATATCCCACTTTCCATTACTGAGAGCTCAAAACCTCAACAAGAATCAGGTCATCTGCGATCTTACATTAAATAAGGAGCACATGTACAACTTACAACAAATGACCGAGCATACGGACCCCATGGTTTTCTAGTACTGTCAAAACTCAGATATTAGGGAAAGGCATTGAACACGCCTGTGAGGGACTTGCAGGTCGATACGTGTTCTCAATCTTGAGAGGCGTGACTTGTCTTTTATTCGGGTGCAAAGGATATACCAGTTTTCTCAACCTCGCGATATCCATCAACGGGTCAGACCACGAGGTTCCATTGAACAAAGGATCAACAGTTGTGAATCATTCAGTACACTTTTTGTGCCACAATGTGTAAGAAGAGAGAGCCCGTGTCAAAATGGTGCCTGCAAAGAGCCGCGTGTTATCTCCACGAGCCATAAGTGGATCGTAAATAAGGTGGGTAGAAGCAGTAGGAACGGCATGGAAAAACCTTCGATGGCAGAGATGTTATGGATTATGTAAGTCTATACTCATTGGTTGGAGGAGGCCGCAAAAGTGACGAGTATTGACTAGGCAGTCTTCATCTTATTCATAGTGCTATATATGTGCTATACAAAGTCATTTTCGCGCAAAAAGTCAGAGGCAAAATGACTGTCCTTTTTAAGGAATGAATAAATGAAGGCAGGACTCATAAACTAGTGAAAAGCCTGATTTTATCCACAAAGTGTTATTTGGGCCACATTTGATTCAAGACAAAAAACGGGGAATTGGTAGATCCTAATTAATACGGAACCTATCAAGCTTGAAAGACTGATGGAGCATGCAAATATAGAACGACGTTAACAATCGGGCACCGCAGGATTTGGAAGGTACACGTGGCCACCTTAAAAAAATAAAGGGGTTCACGAATAGAATTATTCAAAAAATAAGGCTTGAAAGCTGGCCCAGCGTCTGTCATGAAGACTGGATCCTCGAGGACTAGAGCTCGTCGCTCTGCATTCCGGGATGACTGGTGTCTGTTCATAGTGATATTGTAGGGGCCATTAGGGATCAAATCTTGTTAATGCCATGGGTAAGTCTATTCACCCAGAAGCGTTCTTTCTCGTCATGGAGGCGAGTAGATACTGGTCTCGATAGGTCTGGAGATTCCATAAAGCGAGCACTAAATTGAAAACTATCGTAATGCGCAGGGTCGGGGCCCTATCGCATTACGTGCCCCAATGGCATTTGAGAAGGCTATCGCCACGATGAAATTTTATAATTGGCGTCTCGCGATGGGGATCAGCTCAAATTGACATAGGCAAGCAACATATCCGAAGAGTTTAATTAAGGTTTTCCATAGACCGATGTTCAGTTTGTATGACAGTTGATACCACGTCCTCGACTGGAGCCTTACCTCCTCCTTTTGAAGTACCTTGTGAATTTATATTTGGTAGCGGAAACGGCAGGCAAGAGAGAGCAGATTTCCAGAACGAAGTTGCAGAAACGAAGACGAAACAGCTCCATAAAGGGCAACCTTATAAAGCGATCTCCTGTAATTCAAAGTTGTGAGAAGGATGCAGCGCCGCTCCGAGAGGCAAAAGATTAAAGATCCAAAGAAATAGAGTGGAAATGCGAGAGGCGTATCACAAGCCACGTCCTAGCAGACATCTTGCTCGTAACCTGTCATCCATCGAGTACCTCGGTTCGACGGTAGTCCACAACGTACCAGGGAGCCTTAAAGCATTGCCTCAACCAAAGAATCTATACTTTCACCGCGCTTTTGACTATCAGTAAAGGTCAAGAATGGTGTCAAGGAGACCTAAGACAGTAAAACTAGTTTCTAAGATGATCATTGCACTTGCAAGACTAGACTCCAGAAGTGAACGAAAGAGTTGATCACGTGCACACGTGTTCATCGCGGTCGTGGTCGCTTTGGTAGAAAAAAGCTTCCAGGGCAACATCTTCGCGAATTACTATTAGTAAGTATGTCATTGTCCTCCAGAAAAAAAATTTCCACAAAAGAGGATACAGAAAACAAGTACAACAGTAGGTATCAAGTGACAGCGATGCTATGAAAAATGCAGTATAAATTGAAATAAAGGTAGAATAGAGGTAGAATAGATGTCATTCGTACAACGGAAGAACAAATAGGCGGCTTCTCTAATTTTGAACTGGGGGGGATACATCTCGAACTGCCTGGATATAAGAATACGCGAACGTGAAAGGTCTTTCAAGGTCTAGGGGTAGCTTGTCAATCAAAAAGCACACTATGGCTGAACCAAAGCTGAGATAAATTACCTCATATTGCCGGTACGGTGTCCACAGATTTGAGATGTTCCTGGTAGAGAGTACTGGAAACCCTCTTTTCAGAAATGAAAGTCGATAGATCCTCGCCCCTCGGACGGAAACAGTCAATAGGAATCATACCCTGAGGTCGGTGTATGTTTTTCCCTTGCTTTGCGATGATTTCTTCGAAAGCTGGCAGCTTCTCCACGAGTGCCCAGCCGTCATCGAAGAGGCGCAAAATCTTGACAGTATCTGCGATAGTAACCGTGAGCTCGTCATGACGCGTGCCATTGAATGGACGTCGGATGGGTTCGACTTCCGCGAAGTCGGCAGGAGGCGAGAGGGAGTCAGAGAAGGGACTGGAAGGGTCCGCAAAGGGGTTGGATGGCAGGGCAGGAACAGCTGCTGTTCCACCCTTCAAAGAACGAGAGCCACTGTGTAGTGTAACGATACTCATCGGTGGACTTGTGCTCGAGTCTCCGGATTGAGTTTTAGGGGGCATAGGAAATGAAAACGATTCTGAGGGCGAGAACGGTCGGACGGACACCGGTGAAGAAGCTTCCCGGTCATCGCCGTTAGGAACGGCAAGAAGATGCGACCCACTCCTACCACTCGCGACACTGTGAGTAGACGTTCGATTGTTCACCGCATTTTCACCTGGAACCTTCGAATTATCAAACGCGATGAGCATTGGAGAGTCAGGGATGGCTGAGTTGGGACTAAAGAGTTGGATATTGTCCCCGCCTCTTACTTCGGCCATAGGCGGAAGGGAAGGGACACTCTGAATGGAGATGCTTAGTCTTTGGGTTTGCCCATAATCCATGGTAGTCTCGAAGCTGCTACTGATGCTGGCGCGGCTTACGCTCGGAGTGGATTCGCTCTCCGTACTGAGGCGAGTTCCAGACCTGTTCCACCATCGACTCCTTTGTGCAGAACGACGTTCGCGGTAACGTCCTCGCAGAAGGACGACTATGACAGCAATGAGGCCGAGCATAACCACAACTACCACACCCGCGATGGCACCACCAGATAGTGGACTTCCAATATGATTAGAACCAGAATTTGCCGCGTTGGTCGTACCGTCAGGGCCAGGCGAGGCAGTAGAACCTGAAGAGCCTTTCACGAAGGAAGCTGTAGCTTCTGAGGTGACTGAGTCGGCATTTCCACCATTACTAAGACCCCCTCCTAGGTTATTACTGCCAGTACCGCTAGTCGGATTCGCAATACCAGCAACATTCGCGACCGATCCTTTCAAGCCTGAATGTGAATTCAAAGCACTGTCGCCACTGGAACCGTTTCCCGACCCATGTCCTCCGATGTGGGCAGTGCCAGACGCGTCAGACGGTTGGGGTAAAGACGATGTACTACCTCCCGTCTTAACACTGGTGGTACCCGCTCCACTATCAATAACCGTTGTCTTACCATCAACGACATCAATGAAACTCGACGTTGAAAAATCGTTCGATCTGCTAGTGTCAATAGGGTCGTTTCCACCGTTGTCGTTCACCGCTGTAGTTGGCGTAGGCACTGGAGGGATTGTTGGTGTGGGAGCTGGGGTCGTTTCCGGCGCTGGTGCGTAGGTGGACTTAGATTTTGATGTCTTAGTGACCGGCTTATTTGTTCCTGCGATTAATGGAGTGATCAAGGGACCAAGAAGGGGTATTGAGGGCATGGATATAGGAAGCGTGATTAAAGCAGGTGCCCGAGCCTCGAGTGGCGCGTAGCGACGGCTGATACGTGCATGATTCCGCTTCTGTCTGGCGAAGTGCATCTTCAATCGATTTTCTCTAATAAAAGAGAAAAAATCGAGAGAGTGCGCCGTCAAATAGTGTAAAGAGCGTGAGGGGACAAATGAAGGACTCAAAAAACAAGGGGACACGATGAGAGCTACGCTGGAAGCATAGAGCACCAGTGGGAGAGCAGTCAGGGAAGAAAATTCCGTGACTGTTTGGTCTTACGTTTCTCAATTTGCCAAGCGAAAGGGTCGCATGCGGTGCATAATTGAACGAAGAATTAATTTTGGATTAGCAAAAGGAGAAAGACTTGCCTTAAACAGAAATCAGGGATTGATCACAACGTGCTCCGCTCCACTTCCTTGTGGTTGATCTAGCGAGATCAATCTCCTTCATGGTCTCTCTAACTCTGCCTTGGTCTTCTCGACCGCTTCTTACTTTTTTGTTCGGCGCAACTCCTATTACTACTTCGTACTCCGTACTTACTTCCCTTTGTACGGCGGCGGAACGGAACGTTTTCCAGTATAAAATAATATTCTTTCTCAGCTTGTACATGCGGCTCTATGTTGACCCATATGTCTTCTGACCAACCGATTTAGGTGGTTCCTCAGACATTGGTCAATCGACACATGGCATCTGGCATAGAATCTGCAGCTTCTAGCTTCTCCGTCTAACTCATCTTGTCATTGAGAAGTTGGTCTTGCGAGGATCTGCAAGTCAGACGCCAAGGTCATCGAGTTCTCTTCAGTATATATTCTACACGGAGAGTTGGGGCGCTCATTTACCTCAGGCCCAAGTTTGTACCCAGCGCTTTCTATGATAATACGAAACAATGTATAGCTGTTGTTCACACATGGAAAACGAGTTTGTTGTGTCCCACATTGCCAGGATAGTGAGTCGAGGCCAATCTGGATCAGTGTCGACGTGTTGAGGAACGTGCCGTTCGTGGTAAATATTGTACGTTGTTGCTGCCCGTCAAGATACATTGAATCCTGCAGAGTCCCTTTCGTCTAACAGATAATGACGCTCTCAATCCGGATGAACGAGCACATTGGTGAAAAACTATAGCTCAATTATTATCCTCTTGTCCAAGAGAATTCTCGACCAGATATGACAAATTATTATCATTGATGCAAAAAAGAAATTATTCAGGGCATTAACTAGAGGGAATAGAAGATATTGACGCAAAAAAAGAATTTATTCAGGGTTTTAACAAGGGAAAATGGAGGATATTGATGCTAAAATGATGTATGCCCAAGGAAACGCATTTCGGATACGGGGAATCGAACCCCGAGCTGCCGCGTGGAGATTACATCAGTAAATATGAGAGGCGGCAATGTTAGCCATTACACCATATCCGATAATATTGCATTCTGCATATATTACAATCGATGATTGATGAAGAGGTTTGGGCTCTATCCCAACAATGTCTCATTGGCATCCAAATCCCACCACTCCGGACCATAAGATCGTATGCATTCTTGTCTGATGCATTTCTAATCATGGAAGGGACCTGAATTACGATACGACACATTGAAAGACTCTTCTCCGAGTTTCCGGTTCGTCAATATCGGCACACAGAATGAATGAAAGGACTGTGTTGATACCGCCGGCAAGCTACTGTAATGAGCTAAGGAGGTGGGGGTAGATACTTCTCACTCCACACATTGAAAGACTCTTCGCCGAAGTCTCTGGATCGTCAATATCGGCACAGAGAGTCAACATGATTTTCATACGTCACTTTGCTTCTAGGCAATTCTGTATCGTTAGAAATATTGTGCATTCCCAGATCTCTCATGGGAATACGTACATGTGATACCCCGCGAACGACCGTAATAGCGGATGCAAACTGGTGAAACCGTGAGATAGTTGGTCGCTCGAATACAAACTGTGTTCGAATTTAACGATGCGCTTTTAGCGTCGGTTGATATCTACCTTTCCTTAATTAACGAACGCTTGTTTGCGTCTTACAATATGGTGTGTACATTTAAATTTGGTCATCAGGTCTAGCTGCAATAGGTGAGGCTGTACTGCACTGATATCAATCGCCATGTCACAAGCAGTTTCCTTGGCTAATTATTTAAATGATGGGCAAATAAAGGATACAGGTATGGGAATAGGTAGATACAAATACGCTATGACCGGTTTCAAATTGAATCGCATTGTTTGGGAGACACGAAAATAATGGATGTAGAAAGGGTGATCGAGGAAAGACGAACAAAGAGTCGAAAGGAGTGTTGCAAACGCGTACAAGCAGGGTTACTGAGGCAGCAATGCAAAAAGCACAAGTGTCAGTCCTACGATGCTCAGAAGCCTCACCGAAGTCTCCTTTACATCTGTCGTAAACAACGATGATGACAAAACTCGTGTGAACTCGGTCTCTGGGTAAGTCTCATCGTCTGTGTCGAAAAGTCGGTATGTCGAGTCAGGCTGGTACTTCGAAGGGAGCGTTGATGGGGCGGAGTTAATCTTCGAGTGACACTGCTGAAAGAGTGCACAGACTAATGGAAAAATATGGTCTAATCCGAACCCGAGGGTCTCGGAAAAGAGAGACTGAGATTTGAAAGGAACTGGAGCGGCAGACAAAGGGTCCAAGATACAGAGAAGCATGCATGATGGGCAGCGATGGACGTTTGTCTCGTGGATCCACTGTAAATGTCCACGATAAGATGAATGAGGGCGCAAGCGAAGGAAAAAGGGATATAGACGTACATCGGATATTTGTTCCAGACACACTATAGATTTGCAACAGGATGTCCGATATCGTATAACCGATATTTCGAAGCTGCTTCTGGATCAGTGGACAAGGCGAAGAATATGCTGCACCGACAAACCGATTTTCATGCTCAACACTAAGTGTTTCTGTCATCGGAGCCTTGCGTTTGAGGATTGAAGGCAAGGGCTTCGAGGTGCGATGGAGGCTTGGACGTGAAATTGGACTCGTCATTACGCTCGAGTCGACATCGGGGCTTATCGTGAAATTCGACCCAGACGCTTGCTTATCCACAGGCTCATATTTCTCGACGATGCTCTCTAGATGTAGCGGAGACGACGATCGACGAAACCGGGTAGGTAACGACATTGTAGGATGAGCAGGTTGTAGGGACGGCCTGAATGCTTCCAGAGCGATGTCCTTGCTTATAACCATGCGATGGACGCCTTTGTGAGAATGGAGTAAGGTGTGTGGATATGGCTATGCTACTTGGGTCTCAAACGAGCAGGAGCTCATCCTTTGTAGACAATAGAATGATACTGTCAAGATGCCGATTGAGATGGATATAGAAACCTGGAATTGATTGAACGTTAGATAGTTCCGATAAAAATGAACCTGCGAGGTACGAGAAAACACATACTGATTCGAGCCTCTGTTCAATTACTAGAAAGGTCTGACTGAACAATGGTGAACAAGATGGTGACAGTAATAACTCGGAAAACGTCAAGAATCACTTTTGTCGTCTTGTTGTGAGGAACATGTGATTTATCCAGGTATCTTGGACTTGTCAGAAACAGCAGTTGCTGGCTCCGGGACATTCAGGTACACTTGCTTGACGAAACGAAGGACAAAAGGGCTGAAACAAAAGCGCTGGAAAATTCCTGAAATGGCAAAGGGAAAAATTCAGTATTTCCTTTTCCGGGAATTAGATGAGAGAGGTTATCTATTATGTAAGTAATCGTGCCTCTCGAAGATCAATCTCCAGAAAATTGCGGCTGACTTGAAACAAGTTTACGACATGACCAAAGTTTCATATACCTACGTTTTATATGGCTGGGATGCAGTCACTGTATATACTTTGGGCATCAGGTCGTCGCATCAACAAAGGCAACAGTCAATAACCTTGTCACTATTACATACTCAAGGAACATACCCGGCTGCTTTCAAAGGCTGTCCGTCTATTTCCAGGGCTTTGAATGAAAAGCATATGGGATAATGATCTCTTGGGCGTTTCAGATGGTCCCAATCTGGATCGTCAAAGATCCCGGTACAAACGACTAATCATACATGTTGCTTTTCAGATATACTAGTAGCGTTTGGCAATAGTCATCACTCTATCCATAATATATGTGAGTATGCCCAAAATATCCTGCTCATGAGATGACGGGGTATAGTTTTACACTGGACTAGAAGAGATATCATAACATCATATCTTTTTCCCGATAAACCAAAGACGTGTATATCGTTTCGAAGTATGCCGATGAGTAAGGCATTTCTATGAGATCATCCATATGACTTTAGGTACTGGAAATAAAGATGAAACGTATCTCTCTGATCTTTTGTCCGTCTTTTACGGGTAATTTGACGCTCTGACGCTCTCTTCTTCCTACTCTTTTCTTAACCTGTTTTTGTACCGGGTTAGACTGAAACTCTTCATCATAATTCATTAGTTCTTGTTGGATCCATACAAATTAGCAATGTTTCTTTTTCCATTAGTTGGAAGTATACCGGCAATCCAGTACACCGAGTACCATCAGCGCTAAGCCAACACCTACGTCATGTAAATCAATTTTCACTCTCCTAAATTTCTCTTTACTATATGCACTGCTGTTGTTCCTTGGATACAGTATAAAAAACTCTTGTAGCTAGTGTACATACTGATAAATTTCTCAACTTTCTGGAACTTCTTCAGTATTGATTTGCTGGTCACAAGCGTATGTCCTCTACCAAAGACTCGCTGCGTTTGCAGTTATCGGTAGAAAAGAAATATGTCGGTCGGTAATCATTAAAGGGAGAGCGCAATAGGGAAGCAACCAGTTGTTAAGGATGTTAAGACATCACGAGTGTGATAATGTGAAGAAATACCGCGAACCATTGTCTGGAGGCGATGGCCACACCTGCTGTGTCCCGAACACGCACCTCAGTTCCGCTTACACACTACTGAGGGTACGTTATGTCATAATCTGTACAGCAGTGACCTAGATCAATACAGACTTATTAGTATCCGATCCTCAGTCTGTCGTATAAGAGACTCTATTATATACCTAGATCAATACAGACTTATTAGTATCCGATCTAGGTTATGGTAAGTATTATGTTTGTAATGCTTCATCAAAGTTCTACTCACCCTCAGTCTGTCGTATAAGAGACTGAGGGGGTGTATTCGTGTCCATGTGTATATATACGAGTTCTCCTCCTTTGTTCGATGTGTCGACCATGGATTGAGTGATACTATGTGATAACTGTGATATTAATGCACACTAACGGTTCCACATTCTAACACGTCACATATATCACATACCACGGACTATTACTGACTATACTCGTACCTAGAATATTATTTACTGTGTGTTATTCTAGGGAGTTTAAACAGTTCCATTTACACGCTACTGAGGAATATTACCTACTGTGTGTTATTCTAGGTACAGACAACGGTCTGACCTCTGCGCTATCTGCTACAGTTCCAACAGAGGATCCACAATGTTATGTAATCGCTTTGTATGTTTTCGTTCCGTTGATTACCGTTACACCTCAGTGCTATTACGATTGCTGAGGTGTAAGTCCCGACATTCATCGCTTCATTTGAATTTACCTACGTTATTAGTATCTACCCTGTTTACAGGTACATACACAATATAATCAGTGCTCTTACAATCACGGAGGTTATCTACCTCTGTTTCACATTTTCATAGTTCTTACCTCATCCTAGTTCCTCGCGAGACCGGCCCTGCTCAACATAAGTCTCTTTTCTAGCTCGTCGTTGATTACTCATAAAGGATATTGTATCTTGCTCTATAAACATATTTTCAACTAATAAACCCAAAGATGAAGCGGGTAATAGTTTGACCCTGCGCCACAAACCTCAACTACACACAATGGTTTTTTTCGGTCACTTCTGATCCGCCCTCGTTGGGTCTAACTCTGATGGAGAAATGGTCTATGTATTGATAATTATTGAGGAAGATATACCATGACGCTCGGTTACTATAAGTATTATTATTTATCTCTTTTATTTACTTCCATTTCCGGCCACCGCCACTGCTAGTCCGTGTTTGAGTGAGTACGTTGTTTGCAAGTCTTGCAGAACTTTATTTTCGTGACATATCAAAGCCTACATACACAACCGCCACCTTCACTGGTCTCCATTTATTTGTAGCGACGTTCAGGGTGAACGTCATTCAAATAGTTCTACTACGGACACTTCACTTACGTACCTGTAGACTTAGTATTTTCGACTCTAGATAGTGTAACAGAAGATAGTAAGCAGAAACAGCACGAGCCACATTGGAAGCAAGGAACGAGAGCAGCAGAGAGCCATATTGTAGGGGTATGATGATATGCAGGTTGACAAACAAAAGCTAGAGAATGCTATATGTCGTGTTATACACGTGGCTCCTAGTAGTCGCGCGTTTGATTCACTTTCGTTATGGAGTATGTAACTACGACATTGTGTAGTATTTTTTGATACAACTTTTGTTATCAGCTATAGACGTATCGCATTGCGATTCAGGGTCGAAGCTTTGAAAACTACTATATACCAGACTTTGTCCAATCAGAAGCTTGATAATATCTGTTATAGTTATATAATCGGAGGAGATCAAGACATGAAATCAAGCGTATTGCATCAGGACTTCAAAACGTATCGTCTTAAATACCACTTCTATCGTTTCTCTAAAATCAGACAAAATTCGGCTCACAATCGTAAATACACCATTTTGATACCGAGTTCAGGAAACGGCAACAGGCGTAGCATTCGAGGTCAATCGATCAGTGTTATCAGCAGACCTTGAGTATTCAGGCGGGGGTTCGTTCAGCTGCCATCGTAGTCGCTCGATCTCCGCTTTCATGGTCCGGTTCTGCTGCAGAAGCTCGGGCGTATCAGCACTTCCAGAGCGACTCAGTCTGCTCACAGAACTGCCTATCGCATCTAGTTCCTTCTTCAGACTGTCTATCTGCTCGGTGATCATGCCCTGACGCTGCGCTTCAAGCATGTCTGAATCCGAGGTTACGCTGACTGAAGGGGAACGTTGGCCTTGAGACCCAGGTCCTCGCCTTACATTTCGTTGCTTTTGAATTGATGTAAAAGGTAATCTCCCCTCTACGGCTCTGGCCTCGACGTCGCGGTGGCGGGGAGAATAAGACGTAAAAGGTATCAAAACTGGATATCGTGGCTTTGGCTCGGGTGTTGTTGATGGAGAATCTGTGTGTGCCCGTCTTCTGCGACGGCACAGGAGAAAGAGTAGGATGAGGATGATGAAAATGAACGCTACGCCACCGACAACACCTCCAGCAATTGCTCCGCTGGGAGTATTATGGACCGCATTGTCATCATTAACCCTAACGCTGCTACTGCTTTGCGGGGCATTCGTACTGCTTGGTGAAGATGAAGAAGCTAAGCCTGTCCCAGTATCTGGTATCACGGTCGTTTCCAGTGTCCCTGATGTGTTCCATGTAATAGTGAGGCCATTGGATGAATTGGGCGATGAGGAGACTGCGCCTGAAGATGAAGGCGTTGGCCGGGGGGTCTCGGATGGGGTCAAAGTACTACCCCTACCCGTACTCGTCACAACGGAAGTACTAGACACAATCTCAGTCGATGTACTACTCAAAGTTACGGTCACTTGAGGGCTGGGTTGTGAGGTCGTACTCTCTATCCCATCATCGATTCTACAGAATTGGTGACTTCATCACTTTTGCGATAAGACATTGAATACTCACTGATAGATCGCATAATCAAAACTGGTGAAAAGGTTCTTATCGATTCCGGAAGTTGAGATAAGCAGTGTGTGACTCTCGTTGGAGAGGTTTTCTTTCGAAAACACAAGATGATTGAACTCGTAGTTCTTGCTTGAGGTCGGGACGTGATGAAATGGCGTCATTAAGTCACCATCAAGAGTGAAGTTGCAGAACGTCTCTGTGGTCGTACCATCACTAACAAAGTTGGCAACTATGAAGTATACAAATACAGCAATGCCTGGAATGGGGAGTGAGATCATTTTCGCTGAACCAAAGGACGTTACAACGTGCCTTGAAATGAGAATTGTATAGAAATCGAAGAAAATAATGTTGGATCATAAGTTATAGCGGAGTACGTTTTCATAAAAACATCCTGCAGAGGTGGCTTTATCGCACATCCAACACAGTCTGGGTGTTGCCATCGGCCCTCGGGAAGGTACGTAGGTTTTGCTCCTGTAATCAAGTCTCCAGCAGTGTCGTCTATGGTGACATTATGAATAGCAGCGTGAACCAAAGGCGACAAGAGAAGGAGTGTAATTTGGAGTATCCTCGAGCACATCCCAAGGGGACCAAGGTGAGGGGAGTTGGAGCTTGCCACAGACGTTCCTGTCGGTACATTAATGTATTGATATCATTTATTATTTATCAACGTTGATCCAAGGGGAGTGATTCTGTCAACAATTGTTTCAGGTGGGAGACGTTTGGCGATTACATGCTTCTGCGCATTGCCACATATTTGAACGGTAATTTGTCCGTTCGAGAACAGCTTTCATGAAAAATAAGTGAGAGTAAAGTTAGAATCAAGCTAGAAAGGCAACACTTTCGTATTCCATAGAAGTGATGAACTAATGGTTTTGTTCTACCGGGATGCCAGTTATGAACTTGCATGAGAGAGGTGTTGTCACGCCCGCAACGCGGTTGGTTCATCGAGCTTGTAATGTTCAGATGGTCCATTGAAGCCCAGACATCGTAGAGGAATGACCGAGGAGACTGCGGAGGGGCATCAAGTAAGCCTGAGGAAGCATCTGTGACACCGCCTCAGCGTGGTTTGATCGGAGATTTGGAGGCAGGTCCGATGCGCTGTTGACGGGCATATGCCCAAGGACCGCCACCTCTCTTTTTCTCCTCCATTCTTGGTTTCAGGTCCACTTATCTAGAGTCAAGATCTGTATTGGTGTAATTTATGCAAGGGATTCGGGTTAAGAGCTCGGAATATTTGCCGGAGGGTATCAATTGATCCAGTTTCGACCAGACTTTGACCGTCAATCAAGTTTGGATTGTCATTACGTAATCGTATCTCTTCGTCCTACAATTTTAGTATTGTTCTCCAACGGTCTGAAGACGCCTCACTCAACTTGATCAAATTACCTCTGCTGTGCTTAAATTGGCTGAAAATTGGCTGAAAATTGACCTGCATGATCGATCAATTGAAGTCGTAGTTGGACCGTGATTGCGCTGAGACGGGACTTCTTTTCGTACGAGGGCACGGGAAAGAAAGGAACGTTTGAGTGGGATGCGCTGACTATTAATGTGCGTTACTGCATACTTTGCGAAGGCAATGACATGTCGTGGCAGTTTTGCTGCCTGACTTAGATTCATCATGGGAGCGAAGTCGATTAATGAAGCTGTCCGCCTGATTGTTAGATCACAGTAGTGACTGGTGCTGAGACTATTCTGCCAATTGCATTCCCCCAGCCTGCGACCCACCGTTGATTTCGAGTCCTTGAGAGAGCAAACCGCTTCTGAGATATAGGCAAGTGTGTGATAGTAAGTAATGTACCAAGCCTTTCGTTGATGATAATTTTTAATTGTTAGAATCAACGTTTTAGGATTTCTAAGTTATGGGATGATAGGCCTTGTGAACTGAGACCTGAGGTCAAATTGATCGAGTAAATCTATCGACGTCTAAAGCGCTGAGCCTCGGCACTTCAGTCGACGGTCTGACAAAAATTTGGTCAGGTCAAGTATCGGAGTCATAGGTCGGTACTCAGTATCGCTTACTTGTTCTGGCGTAGATCTCTAATCTAGCGATGCGCCGAGTGTCCAGGATCTCGTTGTCCTCTTCCTAAAAGTAATTGGTGTCTTACGTCTTAGCTGTAGCCATACATCAAACTCAGAGTAAGCGTATTTTTGTCTTTGACACCCATGATACAACATCATGATTGGTTGTGTGAAAGAGGATTCGATGTTCAGACCAAGTATCACAATCATGTGTCCGTGATCAGTATCAATTTCTTGTTCTTCTGTTCGGCATCGAGTATGGAGTCGCTGGCGCAAATATCTACTCGTGCGATGCGCCGCGTGTCTAGATCTCGTTATCTAAGTAATTCACGTCTTACCGTGCCTTAGCTGTAGTCATACATCAAACTCACAGTAAGGTATTTTTGTCTGTATCACACATGATAAACATCATGATTGTTTGTGGAAGAGGATTCGAATCCTTCGTAAGTCCAAGACACCCATAAGCTGTCTTTGATCCACCTCACCAGTCTCATTTCAACCGTCCCAGATAGATATAACCTTGATTCAACGCTTGTGCAGAAGGTGGATAGCCTGTTCTGCACCAACCTCCTGTAATCATGTTAGGACCTTACAGAGGTGAACGTGTGACGGAGGATAACACAATGCAGGGACACTAAGGCCAATGTCCTACAACTGCCCAGTCGTTCATGTGTTCAGAACATTACTACAAACACCCTCAGTTCTTTGACACAGGATACTGTGGATGATACTTATGTGACATATCTAGGTGTTTATCCTCGGATACGCTTCTCCTGCCAGATTGGTCTGCATTCAATCAAACGGTTAACGTTTCAACCCTTCCAACCCTCACCCAGCGGGTAAATAGATAATTTCCACGTGCACAGTCCTGATCTTTGCTGGTGTCTGGTTCACAAAGCCATGTATCTCCAGCTCTGTAGAAAATGATTATAGGTAGAAGGCCTGTTATGGCCATCGCTATGTCATTCGAAAGTGGACACATTCTGGATGATGACTCGAGGTTAAGTCTTGAAGCGCGGCGAATGGAACAACTTCGCATAGGTTCAGAATGCATGCTCCAGAAGGATAGCAATTCGGATGAGTTTGCGGCAGTGTTGAGAGTAAATTGGAAGATGACTGTGGTTGTTCCACATGATGTTTTGATAGATCATGGGAAGAGAAGACGAAGTTAGTTCCTTTATTTCTGATGCCGTGTAAATCAGTGCTTCGTACGAATTTATGATGAGCCGTGCACAGGGTAACAGAGATAGGCTCAATGACACAAACAGGAAACTAATGCAGACAGACCACCCCTGAATTCCGGAATTATGTGTCGCAGAGAACATGTGGCTGACGCATGTAATGACTTCGATGGCCAGGGAACGCATGTAAGAAAGAAAATTTTCGTCCGCTAGGAGCTTGTTGATCTGATATGGGCAGAGCAGGGATGATTTTCCAAACAGTTACACTTGTAATAACCGTGTGATTGCGGGACACCTTGATAATGCTCCTAGACAACAAATGTTACAGTATGCCAGGGAAGGATGATTTTTCTGAGAAAAGTGAGCTCGTAAAGACCTTGAACAGCTTTAAAATATCATCTTATATCTCAAACCTAAGACTGGAATATAGGGTCAATGTAACGTTTTGCCTCAAACAGAACACACCGACACGAACCAGCTGAATCTACTGCCCGCCAAGACAAGGGCTTTCTCACTGCTGGCCAGAGTTGACAAACTTGCACAGGGAGCTCTGAAAAGATAATCGGAAGACAACGAATATTAGCTCAGGCGAGTTAACGATGCCGTCTGCATGCATCGCTACGAAGCAGAGTCTCAACTTTGCACGAGATACTTACTAGAGTCACGCGTTGACTATGACGGAGGCACGTGGGTCACATGTCGCGAAATCAAAATCATATGAAATTAAATCACAGATTCTTCTCCACATCTACCCATGGCGTCGCTGGCGTACATCTCGGTTCCGCCATGCGCCACACGCCTCCAGTCTCCTTCTCAGTCCCTCCAACGTGCAAAAAAAGTAACTACGCCACTTCCGAATACTACTTCCCAACTATCTGTACCATCGACGAGTACTCAGACGCAGACTGGCATGAATACTTCTACGGCAGCCGCATTTTCTCTGCTTCCTCAGATGCTGCTGTCATCTACTCTGCCTAATACTCCATCTTCTCCGTCTGCCAAAGACAAGGAGAAGGAAAAGGATACGCGCAAGGGTCCTCAGTTGCTGACGACCAAGGAACCGCTTTCGATCCCAGTTACTACCGCAAATTTCAAGCGTTTTGTCGCGAAGGTGGGCCCGATTTTTTGGATGCAGGACCGTATCGAGGAGGTCATCCTATGGAAGAGAGGCTGGAGAGTCACCGGTGTATGGATGGCTGCGTACGCTTTCTTCTGTGCGTTTTTTCGTCTTGTCTAAACAAGAGAATCATTTTGAGCCCTCCTTGTAGGTTACTTTCCAAAGATGGTTTTTGCCATTCCACACCTAGCGCTAATAGGCATCATGCTTGCCTCGTATCCATATACGAAAGCCAAAACAGGCGAAACATCTTCTACTGATTCCGTAAACTGGCAAGGAAACCTCCAAGGGATCCAGAATCTCATGGGTTTTGTGTACGTAGTGCTATTACATCTTGTTGATGATTAATTGATATTGAGACCTCTCCAGCGCAGATGCGCATGACCTAGTACAGCCCCATCTCCACCTCATCGTCCTGACAGCTGCTCACTTGCCTTCGCCTACCTGCGCCGATGTTGCTGTGCCTCCAAACACTTCGTCATATCCTCCTTTGATCCTACTAACTCTCCTGCTGACGTTTCCGCCCCTCATTGCACTACTCGCGTCCCCACTGTTTCCGACGCGCTGCGTGTGCCTCGTTGTCGGCCTCCTACCCTTAGTGGCTACACACCCACGCGTACTTCCAATCCTTCCGACGCTCGGTAAGCTGGCAGTGAGCTTAACATATGACGTACTCGTTGTCCTCGTGAGACGCTACGCAGAACTACGCACAACCGTTCTTACACTCTGGACGAGGATAAAAAGAAAAGGAAAAGGAGATGTACTTATTCACACCGGAGAGATTGACGTCGACCTGCCCCCACTGCGAACGATTCTCGAACGAATACGAGATAACGACAGGATGGACGATACATGCTGGCACGCCGAATTACGCGAAGTCGAGCTGTTTGAGAACGAGCGCTTTGTCCCCTCACGCTCAAGACCACCCATCCACCCGCCCACATATCCCACCGATTGCCCGACTTCGCCAACCTTAGTCTCATCGTTCTCCGGCATCCCGACCCCAGTCGTCACCAGCCAAGGCCACCGGTTCTCTCTTCCACCCACCGGTGTTACCTCGGCCGCGCCTCCGGATCCCGCCGACATGGGTTGGAACAAGGCACATCTGAGAAGTGATGAGCGACGAGGATGGACAAGAGGACAGGATGGGTGGGGTGGGGTGAGGTCGAGGTCTAGGGCTGGGTCAGGGGAGAGTCAGGGGAAGGGAAGGGTAGGAGATGCAAGGGAGAAGGCGGAGGAGAGGGATGGGGTTGATTTGGATACTGGTGAAGGTGTTGTCAGGTCTGGGTGCCTTTTTTCTCCCATCGGTGGTTATATCATAAACTGACATGGTCGTTTTTTGATGGTTTTGGACGTAGCAGTAATTTGACGTTCTCGCTTGCGGCGGGGTGGGCGTTTGTGGGTACTGAGGGGTGGAGGAAGGATTTGGGGAGGAAATGGGCCGGTGAGGGGGTCGGGGTTGGTGAGTATTGTTTTCTCGTTCTGTGTTTCTTTTCCTTTTTTTCCCGATCGCTATCTGCTATTCTTCATTATGCTACGTGCACAGGTATCGAAGTCCTGTCAAGGATTCCAGTTATCTAGCCCCACTCGTTTTCGCTCTCTTGTTTCGCCACGATCCATCTGTGTCAATCCTGAACTGACTTTCTTTTCGGCAGATCCAGATGCCGACGGATGGGTATACACCAATGACGCTTGGGGCTGTGCGCTAGGGATACCGTACCCCGGGAGTGTGACGAGGCGGAGGCGGTGGGTCCGGAGAGTGTGGTATGATGGAGTTGGGGAGGGGACAGGGACGGAGGTGCAGGCAAAGGAAAAGGAGACAGGGATGGGATTGAAGACTTAGACTGGAAGATTGGTGATTAGTGGAGTCGATTTTGGCTTCTTGTACGACAGCTTCAACCATTCTATCCATTCATTCTAGTGATGTTCCTCAGCGCGAGGTTGGATAGTGTTCGTGATAGGGACGTCGCGTACTGCCTTCGCCAGGTTGAAGGACGTTGACGGGGTTCGAGGCGAACATGAGTCGCGGGTCGCACGGAGCAGTGGTGGTGATGTGTACGTCGAAGCGCCAGCGATCATGGAGCATATCGTCATGATAGATCCTTGTGATCCTCGTTTTATTGACATATGGAAGCTGTGTTTATTATGTCCAGCCATGACAGAGACATTTTGGCGTCCAGTAAACCATTTTTACAGGTGTTAGTCTTCACCGAAAGGCTGCAAACATCTTGATTCATGGTCACGGTCCGCATTATCATGTGGGGCATTTGTTCGTCTCTGCATCGCCTTTCTCCTCGGCCATCAACTTCTCTATCTACACTTCTGCCAACTATTGTATTTTTCTCAACCTCCAAATTTGAACTATGGCATCGTCCTCGACCAAAGACAGAGAAGTAAAGGGCCTCAAATTTGTTCGTGCCTGTTCTCTATACTTAGGAATTCGAGCCGACAGTAATCTACAGAGCTATAACATTCACAGCGCTTGATGGAACATTAGTCAGAGGAGCGGACGCCGGGAGGCGTTACAGATAGACGATGCTGCACGCCAAGTTCAACATGAAAACTGGGCGAAATCTTCTTTCTTTCTCCATCTCTCTTGATCTGGAGAACATCTTACTGAGCAAATTTATATATCTTCCCTTTGTGCATGGCCATGGGCTTATACTTTTTAGTTTTAGCCTGGTTTTTCTTCCTTGATCCACGAGGACATTTACTTTTGGCCACCCTCTTGCTACATTCTGCTTTTATTTCCATTCCTATTTCAACCATCTCTGGTCCCATCTTATTTAGTCCTCTCCAGCCGTCTCTTTTCCTTTTTGTACTTATGTATAAATGATGCAGGTCAAATGGGATAGTTTCGAGCCCTTGGAGATTCCCCAATGCCTGACAAAGCTGGATGACCAGAACCAAGTGGTTCTATGGGTGGTAGCTGATCCAAATGCTGAGCACCTGTTCAACTTGGAACAGCTGGTGCAGTATGCACTGATATTTGTATTTGGTAGATCTGGCATTGAAAACACAAACTTTGGTTTGGCATTCAATTATGCCTACTACATCCACTGGCATACATTGTTGGCTATGCTCTTGTGCTTGCCCTTAGTGCAGCATGCAGAGGCAAACCTGTCATTAATCAGCACTTGTTCTTAGTTATAGCCCACCCAGAACTCTACCAGGAGGCCATTCAGGCCTATAATGTGAAATTCACTACTGAACCTTTGATGCCACTCATGGGCTCCATGATACCTCTTTATTGGGTATACACCAATGAGCATCAGACAGTGAATTTCAACGATGCAGAATTGTATCCCAGTGGAATGGGTGGATCATGCCTACACCTATGGTGTGGTCTATCTTGAAAACCAATTTCAACATGGGACTCTTCTAGCCATTCCTCAGTGGGATGGATGGAGGCAGGCAACACCTGATGATTGCCTGCACCTGCTACACAAACTTTGAAGAGAATGTGATGGATATCAATGCTGAGGCCAGAGGCCTCTACTCCTACATTGGGGAGAAACCTTACCAAGAATATCTCATTGCTCAAAGGAAGGAGCTTCATTGTTACCTAGCAACTCTCTTGTGTTGATACCTGCTATCACCCATGCCATCCCAACCATGGGAGGTAAAGCAGCATCAACTAGTATGCAGCTGGGGCCAGCTGATACTTGACCATCTTGATCCAAGTCTGTTCAAACTCATACTTTTCTGGTTTGAGATAGAGCTAGTGATGGCAGAGGCAGTCCAGGATGACCCAGGTGATGCGACAATGCTCCTTTAAGGTTTTAGTGTACTTGTCTCCTTTCTGGTGTGCATGTTATAATGTTACAATTATGCTATCTACCTCTGCTAAATGAATAGCTAAGGACACATCTGTAATAATATGCCTTGGTAGACCCAGTAAGAATCTGATGGTAATAGTAAAGTAATAAAGGAGATAAAGGTAATAAAATCAAGAAGTAAAGAAGTAAAGCAATAAAAGGCATGTAGGGTAGCATCAAAATCCCTGCAGGGGAAAGCTTTTCACTACAGCAATCAAAATACAATATGTTGTGCATTATCTAGTAGTAAACTATTTGGCTGCCATTTATTGCACTTGTCCCCATATGTGTTCCACTAGGCATATGGCAGATGTGTGCCAGATGGATGCAAGGACTTGAGCCTGCCATTTGATCACCAGACTTGGTCTGGACCTGGTTGCATACTGAGACCAAAATAGGTGAAGCACATTAGATACATAGCCTAGGTAGTATGTAGAGTTATAAAGAGGCCACACAACCTTATTATTAAGAAAGAGTGACTTAGCTGTGTGTGTGATTTTTGAGGCAGTTTTATGAGATATTGAACCTATCTTGGTCAACTCATTGCATTTATTCTCTGTCAATCATAACACCTCTCAGGTAGATTTCTTTCTGATGTCAAGGAAGTGAGAGCATTCCACAAAGATATGATGCTTGTCCTCAATTGCCTGTTTGCAGCTGAATCAACAAAGAAGTTGATTCAACTTGCTTTTTGAATGAAGCTGGAATGCTGTTGGAAGTTGACCAGCACATGCATAAAGTTGAATAACAGTAGAATAACATGATTGGGCATGCAGATATGAGAATTCAGAGAGGGATCCAAGATCATATATTAGTCATTGTAATCATAGACCACAACTGTGTTCAAGCTCTTGTGCAGTGCATTGCACAAGCCTCTGATTAATATAAAACCTAATGTTTGATATAATCCACCCATCCATCATGTTGAATAAAATATAATCATCCATAAAGAATGTGAGAACAGAAGAGTAAGGTGTGTCTGGGTTCAATTGAGCATCAACAGCATAATAATCGGCAGCTGTATTGAGTATGAATGGGAGGATGTTCATGTTGGCATGACCTGTTGTATATTTGATGACTGTAGTGTCATCCTTGAAAATGTTCAAGAGCTAGTAGTAATAGGATTGTACATTTATGTGATAAAGTTTAGCTTCCAGATCAGATGTGGTCTGGCAGTTATCCAGTAGCATTACTGAGTTCAGATGATCTGTGTGAATAATGTTGTCTGCCTGAGCCACATGCAAAATGATAGATCTTGTGATTAAACCTATTAGTTTACTATGAAGTACAGAAATATTGTGACCACTTAGTTTGAGTGCAATGGGTAAGTGACTTGATACTGCTACAATGACTGATTTTTCATTCAACAACCTAATAGTTGAGAGAATCATGGATCCATCAGTGTCCTAAGTTTAAGATTTCCTTTATTGGTGGCAGAGTGCTATTGAAGGATAGCATGGATAATTGACACTCAGCTATTGATTTTCTGGGTTGTTGAGAAATTAGTAGTTTGGGTTGATCATCATAGAGCATTCCAATCTGAATTCTACACAAGCCTTGCTTACTAAATCTCAATTTCTCCTCTGGGCCTCTGACTATTTTCCTTCAGAAATATTGTGTGCTGCAAAGGATGCAAGCATGTTCTTTTTGATAGTCCACTTGCCTATGTCTGAGTTGCAGAGCCTCTCTCATGGACATAATTTCATGTCATATAGAGCATCTTCCTCCTAGTAAGTCGCTGAGTTCAGTTGGTCATATTGATAGACATAGTTTTGAGAGGTTTTTGTGAGTGACCAGCCATCCTGATAAAATTGACTCCAAGTAGCATGAGAACTTATAATCAAGACCCTAGCCATCCAGGGAATACTTGCAGTTGTTTATGGCACATGTCTACTCAGCTAAGATTACATTGGCTATAAGATAGTAAGCAGGAATGTGGTCATTAAAATCTCAGGCAAACCTATTTACTGCTATTCCAGCATTAAACCTAGCAATTAAAGGAAAGTCAAAACTATCTAAATCAAGGGGTAAAGTAAGCAATATTGATGATGGACAAAAAGAAAAGTCTAGAACATTGTGAATGTGCTGCATTAGACACTAGTTTAATCTGACCACATCCATGTATAGAATAGATTGTAGGAATAATAAGGCATGATATTGTGAGATTAGGTTTTGCAAGATAATCTTCTGGAACAGAGTCCATGGAGTCCACATCATGAAGTTAGGAAAAATAAATGTGTTAATGTAGTCAAGCAATTTGACATAACAGAATTTGGGATCATCTACCTATTTGTGCAAGAAATTGAATTTATCTGCTAAAACTAGCACCTATTATTCCTAAATGATCCACAGGTCAATGCCAGGTGCATTAGTAATTGTTGGAAATGACAAAGTAGCTGGTAATGGGTCAATGCTATTGAGAACATGTGCAGTTGTCTTTTTACATGAAGTTAGCCACTCATATGCAAACTGAAACCTCTCCATTTTGAAAGTTAACAAACATAGGGTTTGATGAAAAAGTGCTAGAAGGTAACTATTATTAGTGGCTTCTGTTATAGACAAAGTTAGCAAACAAGAGTCATTCAGTAGATGAGAGTCTCTGCAGTCTTTCAATATACTCTGTATGACCACTGAGTCTGGGTTAGTAGCCAACATATTGTTAAGATATTTATGCCCAAGACTTGTTGTGATAGTTGCTTTAAAGAAAGATATGGGCCTATCTTGTTTTATAACACTATTCACTACAATGGGAGAGGTAATGCCAAATGCAGTTCTAGGAAAACATTTCATGTTGGACTGTGCCATGCAATCTAGATTACATATAGTTGAAGGGAGACTGTAGGCTTTGCATGCATTGTAAAATCTGTGTGGAGACAAGTAATCAATATCTTTCATCTGATCCCATTTAAGCAGGTATACAGTTTTTTTGTTCTGATAACTCCATGTTTTAGACCATGTAGAAAGCCCATAAGGTTGCAAGTCTGTACTCCTAGTTGAGTGGCTACCTGTGTCCCAGAAATAATGCCCATTCATGCCATGTAAAATGAGAGTTTATAGTTTAGCCACATTATCAGAAAATTAGCAAGAAAATTTGAGATTATCAATTCTCACCAATATGCAAGATTAGTGTGAATACCTCTCTTATAGAAGCAAGGTAGATGTGCATTCTTCACATCACACAGGAAACATGAATTTATAACTGAGTAGTTATGTAGATATAGTAACAATTGTAAGACCTAATCTGATAAGTTCTTTATGCACCATTTTTTCCAACTATCTGGACCTGGTGAAGAATGTGGATTACCTTTTCTGAGCATGGCCCAAAAGTTGGTCAGCATAGCTAGCACTGGTTACTAGAATGGGTCCCTTTGGACTTTGTTGTGGACCTTGATAACCAATGGAGTTTGGAGCCAGGATTTTGGCTTATCTGGCACAGCTAACCTCTTGACAGGTCAGTGAAGTATCTTCAGGTCATTTTTGCCACACCATCAGGATTTCTAACAAGTACTCCTGGGTCCTGCTCAAAACTGAGAGCAGTAGGCAGCAAAATGAAAGATGAGGACTCTTCTATTAGTTTCTTTGATGAGCCACCAGATAATATCCCAGCAATCCTTTTCTGGTCATATCATATGGCATAGTTCCATATCTCTGCCTTCTTGGCTGCATATAAGTCAGCATAAAGCAATTTTCTGAGATTCAGTAGGAATTTCATGAATGAGACTCTATCCTGAGCAGGTAGTTTTTCAAACTCAAGCTATAGTAACTTGAAGGTTTTTTTGGAACCAAATGAAGTATCACTTGTGAGATGTCCCTTTTAAATTCAGATAGCACCACCAACATGTTGTATTTTGGCCACTATACTCTGTATTATTAGTGATGAGATTTGTTTATTCTTGTGTCTAGAGAGTTTGTTGTATTTAAAAGCACTGGATGCTGCCTGTTCAATAATGCCAGTAAGTTTCTTGTAGTGGAACATGTAAGTTTTATTGTCAACTATATTGACCTCAAAGCTTGATTTGTCCTGCTCTACCAACCTGTTGGCTAAGTTGGAAAATAAAGCAAATGTCAAGAAACTTTTATTTCTATCTTCCTCCAATTATATCAGCAGTCACCCCAATGGGGAATTATGTTAGCAGTTGTTCCAACAGGAGATTATGTCAGCAGTTGCCCCAATGGAGAATTATGTCAGCAGTTGTTCCAACCAGCAGTTGTTCCAACCAGCAGTTGTTCCAACCAGCAGTTGTTCCAACCAGCAGTTGTTCCAACCAGCAGTTGTTCCAACCAGCAGTTGTTCCAACCAGCAGTTGTTCCAACCAGCAGTTGTTCCAACCAGCAGTTGTTCC